>VZTO01025524.1:12711-77537 GCA_013400615.1 Syrrhaptes paradoxus
AAGGCTTTATAACCTTTTTTTTTCAAATGTATAACTTTGCCATTTCAAAACCATTTGTAGGCTACAAGTCTTCCTCCAATTACAAAGATTAACACATTCACTTAGCAAAGAGTGGTGCTCTTCCATCTGTAGAGTTTCAGGTGGTTTTATTCACGCTACTGACTGATCCCATACCAGTGGGAAGGTTACAGACTTACTTATACACTCTTTAAAAATAATTAGCACATAAAATCTTACACTGTTTGCAAACAATTCTGCAAGCAGCAGCCAACAAATATTCCTTGATCTTTTACATCAAACTCAGACAAGTTGGCACTGAAGCTCCTTTCACTAACACTCACTCTCCAGTTAACCAAGACCACAATCATAAGCACTGGTTACGGTAAGAGTACCAGACTCAGGAATCCCCTTCCTCAGCAAGTTCTCCTGCTCTTCTCCCTGTACCAACTTTACATACTTTTATGGAGTAAACTGGATTACTTTGCTGTAACAAGTTAGAAACAGCATCCTTCCCCAGATTACTGCTAGCTCAGCTTAGTTCCACGATCCAGTTCACTGCACAGTCCCACAAACTGTCACCCTGCAACTGAGGCTGGGAAGAGGCTGATGAACACCAGGGGTACCAAACGCCAGCACCGTCATCCAAGAAGACAAGGGAGAATTTCCAGAAGGCATCATTCACATTCCTAACTGCCCATGCCATCATCGGTTATTAACAGATAACTTCTTATAAAGGTAACCTACTACAAAAATGCCAGTATCCTCCTAAAGAGCAGGCTAAGACAACTGAAAAATGGGCAATTACTATGGATGCAATTGAGGACAGAATTTCTCAAAACATAGATGACTATGAGGCCACTTCTCCTGCCCTCTCCTCTCCAGGTACACCACCGTAATGCTACTAGTTTTTGGTTTTTTTCTCTTTTACGTGGATAGTACAAGGTAACTCAGACAGACTTACTTAAAAGGATGAAAGTGCAGAAAGACAGACTGATTAAGTGGCATTTATCTCACAGGAATAAACACACTACAGACAGAAAAGGAAGTAAAAGATTGATAATATGAAATGTAAGACAAATAAATGTCCTTGTGACTTAGTCTAATTGCCCACATAAAAGTCACAGGTTCTTCCTTAAATAAGCTCTATTCATAAGCAACCATATTTTACAGTAACAGTCAAGTTTTCCAGTAATAAAGAAATTCACCACAGTGTTGGTAAACTATTCAGATTAGCAACTTCCGAACTTGTTTCAAATTTTTCTTATTCATGTGGATGTTTATAAACTTAGCATTTGAACTTTCATGACCTAAAGACGGAATTTCTCTAATTTCTCATTGGTGAGGTCCTTGTAATTCACAACCTCCTCCTATTTATCAACATTCTTTTTTTTTCAGCTGTATCTGTGACAGACAAGTAAAGGACCAACAGTGACACACAGAGTCAATACAACTCCCACTCTCCCAACGAATACGTGTTCAAAAATCATGTCTAGACTTCTGGCGGAGGTTACTAGTCTATTTGCACGTTATATAGTTATAGATCACCTTCAGATTACTACTGGCATTAATCTAAAAGAAGATAACGGCAACATATTGAGAAATCATAAAAGCTACAGGATGGGTTTGAAGAATGTTAAATTTTATCTTATCTCAAGAAGGTGTTTAGTAATTTTCAACTGCCCTTCTTTACCTTTATGGGATAAGTCTTTGGTAGTTTACAACAGCTAATAAAGTGCCCTAATAAATCACTGTTTGCAGCCATAACACGCATGTGAAATTGTTATATTACATCTGCTTTTTGAAATTTATAGGTATTTCATCTCTGAGTCTTTCACATATTTAAAGTTTACACATTACACCCCCTCTTTTTGTTCAGAGCTGAAAATTGAGCCATATTTTCATTTTTTGTTTAAAGAATCATTCACTGGATTTGAATCAAGGCTCTTTCAATCCAGAGACAATACCAGAATATTTTTAATTACAATAGACAAATAATTCATCTTGAGTTTACCAGCAGAATACTTGCAATATAGCATAAGCATAATATACTAGAAGAGAGCTGCTAGTCCAGTTACACAATATATTCTTACATAAGTATCTCCACTTCAGTTGAATTTAATAAAATACACACTCTGGAGGACGGAAGGAAAACTGTATAAATAAAAGCACCATTTTGTCAGTAGGAACCGTCTATCCTAGGCACGACTACACTAAATAAGGTTCAAATACCCCCACTCTTGACATACTAACATAGCTACTTGCCATCAACAAACCCAAAATAAACTTTGGGATATAGCACTGACATTTAGAGTCCCTGCAATATCAGGAAAACACCACCATTCAAATAATTAAAAGCAAAAATTGCTGCAGCCGTATCTACAACATACATAACAGACAAAAGAGCATATTTTACAGAATGTAGCGTGAACATATTCAATCATATAAAAAGTGGCAGATAAGTCAGTTATAAAAGAGAACTTGAACACTAAATCAAAATAAAATTTGTGAGTTTAGGAGAAGCTACCTTGAATGTTCAGAAACCAGATCTCAGCCAAGTGCCATTCTTCACAGAATTTGTATTTCAGCTTTGCTAAGAGTGAACCCAGGACAGAAGTAAAACTTGCCCTTTAGTTCAGTGCTGCTTTCTACCTCTAAAATACACAGTGTTTCCCATGTGTTCAAACTGAAAACAGCATACTGGCCTTTCAAACACATCTTCAAGAATAATAATGAAGACAGATGTATTGTGTTTCTATCATACAGACACCAGTTTCACCTAATCCCTCCAAAGGACAGGTAATTGAAGTATTCAACATACTATTTCACCACCATCACCACTCTCCTATTCTCCTCAAAAAGCAAAAATCCTGCTTCAAAAAAAAAAAAATAAAAGCATGTTCTGCACTCAGAGACCCATCGGAACACTCCTTAAGCAGAGCTGCTCTCAGATATTCACACACCATCTGTCTTATTGGACCCATGGCATTACACAGCAAGACAGATGCAGGACATTTGAACCCAAATGGAACCAAATGGAACCAAAAAAGCAGTTTTACAGTTTACTTTCAATCAGCAGGTAATCAATATAGGACAGAGAGAAATTCACGCAACNGTAAAAAAATATGAGCTATTTCATAGCAAGAAAATAAAAGCATGTTCTGAAGTCAGAGACCCATTGGAACACCCCTTAAGCAGAGCTGCTCTCAGATATTCACACACCATCCATCTTATTGGACCCATGGCATTACACAGCAAGACAGATGCAGGACATTTGAACCCAAATGGAACCAAAAAAGGACAGAGAGAAATTCACGCAACACTTACGTCATTTCACATAGAAAGCAGGCTACCACGCTCTACAACAGCTCATTTTCTCGATGCACAAACTACTGGAGATTTCTGCAGCACACTGTTCATTTCACCTTGATGCAGTAAAGACAGCAAGCCCAGCTGCAAAATCTGTTCCCAAAAGAAACTGTCAACATCTTGGATGCAAGTAAAAAGCTACGCTAGCTGTTGCTTGAGCGGATAGCTTGAGCTCAGAACCCTACTGGAACCATGGACTGCAAACATGAACAACAAAAGGAAAATACACACCTGGAGATGGACAGAAGACGAATTGCCCTGACACCCCGGGTGGTTCTCCTGACTGGCCAAGAGTAACCAGCTCCATCTGAATCTCTGACTGATCATTTTGTATCAATAAATTTGTTTTGATGTTTCTACCAACAAGTGCCAACAATTAGATTTAGATTGTATTTATGTATCATTAACAATTCAGTTATGCTCTTTAGAAAACACATCACTAAAATATACCCACTTCCAAACCTGGTTACGAGTGGGGACAGAACGAGCTGATACACAGCTATGATATCTTACAGCTTCTCTTCCAACCGAACCCAAAACTAAATTAAAAGTGGATATGCAATATGAATTAATTCATAAATAGACAAGCAACTTTCACAATAATCACAGAATCCTAATTAGCTCACCAAAGTCATTGTTAGCAAGTTCTCTATCATCACTAATCACACTGTAGGCTTTTAGAACAGAGAATTCGCTTAGGGATCTTGCAACTTGTACACTGAAATAATTTCTCTGACATATCAACTATAAAATAGACACTTTGTAATTCTAGCGATTAGTAATTTATGTATTAGTGATACTTTTTTTTGCCTTCTTGGTACCAGTGCATTCAATCAGGTCCTGCAGTATAATGTAATAGTATTACGAAAGCTGGCATCTCATAATCAAGTGTTTGCTACTCAATAATACTTTGAATCAGAATGCCAACTATTAGTAGAGTCCTTGAAAGTAGTAGGGCATTAATTTTTTTCTCCACTCTTCAGAAACTCCTCATATAACATCACTGAGCGGTGGATCAAAATCAGGAGTGCAACTTTCTTGAGCTATATGTGCATGCAGAAGGAGACGCATGACTGCTTGAACACTGTCCAGGTGACTGAGGCAGCTCGTGTGACACCCAGGTATGCACACTACAGCTTTTCATTCTGACTTGCTCCACGTTACTACAATATGTGAGCTCAACCTGTGCACTAAGTCTCAAGACCGTCACACTACTCTCAGTCTTCCACAGACACTAAGTGCTGGCTTAAAACCAAAGATGTAAGAACACACGGGTAACAACCTACCCTACAGGACAACATAACAGAAAAATTATTTTAAATGAGCCTACTGTAACTGCCACTCTCTTATCAAAAGGAATAAGCTGACATGTGGTCCTCTTGTCCCCCCACATCCACTCACCCCCTATTTAACCAGAATAACCAAAATTCTAAGAAGCGTACTAGTAGTTTAGAAATTATGTTTTTCACCTTAATTTTTGCAAGACTGTGCCACCTTAGCTGTGTTCAAACAACATGCAGGGACAAACAATTTTTCAAACAGACACCACAAAAAAAACCTCAAAGTAACCCTTGCTCTCTTCTCCCGCCAAGGGTGCAAGTCTGCCGCATACGCTTCTAATTATAAATATGGTAACATGACACGGAGACAGAGCCAGCCCCTCGAATATGATCTCAGACACTACTAACCCAAATCTGCGCTGAGCACAAGGCTAGATCAACACAATACAGCTGGAGATAGATTTCTTCTTTTCTAAAAAAATCTACAAAACATACAGCTACCTATACAAAGTGTACAACAATAACAGACTTCCAAAGGCGCAATTAGGTCTGGTTTACACTAACCCATTATCCCGGAAGATCCCGTTCGTATTTTCAGCTCTATAACTGGCATAGCTCTAGTCCCCTACCGCATGTTCTGCAATAAGTTGTTTCTTTACTACTCCCAACATAATAAAAGAAAACCATTTTGTTTTCCAGACAGCATTTAGAATAAGTGTGAATGTATTCTCTGCACACTTTCATTTAAACTAAATTTAATGATGTTTAAATGTCTAATTTCTTTATTGTTAATAGTCGCTTCTTGGCATTAAAGCTTCTGTCAAAACACTGGATAACAGATAAGTCCTTTCTTCACGTGCTTCATCTTCTAAACACTTCCCAAGGTATTAGATATTAAGCATTCTTGAAGTTCATAACTGAAATAAAATATAATAGCACAAAAGTCTTCCTTAATGTTACTCAGTATTTATAGTGCCTGGCATTCCTCACAGTACTGCCCAGCTGTACGAACTTCAACCATAAGATGCATGTTCTCTCCATCCTTATTATTTCTCCAGGACTGTCGAGGTATCTTTTACCACGCAGTCAACCAACTTCAGAAGTGGAAGTTCCTCCATAAAGTCAATTGCCTGAACTACTTCTAACGCACATCTATGCGAGTGGCAGAAAAAAAATCCTGGGTTGGTTCCAGGTATCTCAGGTTCAGGCACGATTTTTTTTTTCTTTTGATGAAGTGATGCAAGAAACACGAGTGTTACACAGATCAGTTTAATTTTTCCAGGATTCATCTGCACCTTCCTACCTCTGGATCACCATCAGCCAGAACTTTGGGGAGGGGGGCACTGGGAAGGCAACGCCAGCACGGATCAACCCAACGCTTCCTCGGGAGCAGAAACAAGTAAACAACCCGGGGAAAGCCAGAACAGCGCCTGTAAACACAACCCCTCTGCACGCCGCTCCTCCGGCCGCTGCCGGCGGGGAGCACGGCGCCGCCAGGCTGAGTCATCCCTCCGAGTAACTTCGCGGCGAGTCCCTCGCCCTGCCAGCCCAGCCCGGCCAGGGAGGGCACATCCCGGCCCGCCCGCCTTTCCCCCGCCCGGGTCACCCCAACGCCCCGCCACCGGAGCCAGCAGCGGGATCGCGGTCCTCCCCCTCCTCCTTATCGCCCTCCCCACCGGTGCAGCCCTGCGGCCAGAGCCGGGACCGCCGCCTTCGCCAAGGCCACTCTCCCGTTAACGAGCCCCCACCCCGCGCCCGGTTCGGAGCGGCCGAGACGTGAAGCGGGGCGGCGGGGGGGCCCCCGCACCTCACCCGGCGCCACTCACCGGAGGGTCCCGCAGCAGCGCCGCGCATCCTGCGGCGGCGGCGCGCCCCCACCCCGCGCGGCCGGGCCCNGAAGGCGGCGCGGGGCCGGCGGGGCGGGCTGGGGAGCGCGGGGACGGGGAGCCCTGGCGCAGCCGCCGCCGCTGTTTGTTATTGTCGTCAGCCACTTCCGGCGCGGGTGCATGCCGGGAGAGGGCGGCCCGGAGGAGGAACCGCGGGGGGGAAGCGGCGCCGGCGCGCGGGCCCGGGGGAGGCGGAAGTTGCGCCCTCGCGCTCACCCCGGGAGACCCCGGGGACTGTGGAAGCGCGGGGTGAGGGCGGCTCGTAACTGGCGGGCGGTAGCCGGCCTGTGGGGAACCCGTCCCGAGCGGCTCGGGGCCCCGGGCAGCCTAGGCCTCACCCCCAGGGGCGTGAGGAGGCGGGCAGCGGCCTTCCTCCGCCCGTTAAATTCCTCCCTCGTTCGAGAAGAGGTTGGAGAGGGGTGTGAGGAAGGGGCTGGTTTCACTCAGAACTGCGGGTGGGGGTACAGCACTGGGGTTAGGGACATCCTCCGGTAGAGATCTGTTGAGGACAGCGTACAGCTGGGTCATACCTGCTCTGGTGCCCCACTGTGACCTTCTGCCCTAACGGACACCATAGGCGGCAGGTCGTGGAATAGAAGAAATTTAAAGCATTATGGGCAGCACATGAAGCAAGGATATCGCGAGAGAAATGCAACAGAGAGCACAAGCGTCTCATTTTCATCCTGCAGGACTAATGCATCCAGTAAAAAAGCGAGGTTCCTGATACAAAGCATTTTCTTCCCTCCACCTGAAGTTCCCTCTTAGGCCTGTTTAAACCCCATGTATACAGCCCTTCACCTAGGCTTATTTTTTTGCTCCTCATTCATCAGCTTGTAAGCCTACATTTTCACAAGCTGGACCAAGCTTATGGTTTTCACAGTAAACTCTTAGTAGCTGTTTCTGCCGGGTTGAAGTGCTCCCTGCCTGTGATGTTAAAGACGATGTTGAATGATCGCAGCCTGTCCAACAGGCATTTGCTCTTGGAAAACGCCACTGCCGTGGGCTTTGGAAAGTGAGCGTGGCTTTGCTACCCCTAGTTGCCACCTTGTGGCACCTGGTAAACAAGTGCTCTCCAATTTTGCAGCTCGTTGGGACACATGTCCTAATAACCCACATTCTGAAAGACATCTTTGGCACTTCAGACTCAAGCTGCAGTGCCAACAAGGTTTGTAGTTTTCTAGCAAAGCACCTCTTCCGCTCAAGCTCTCAGCAATTTCATAAAATGAGGCTCCAGGCACTTGTTCACTTTTTTACAGCGCGTGTGGGACAGCTGTTGATTTGAGAGGCAGCTGAGGGAGGGCTGAAGCAGGAACTGGGGAGTAAGCAAAGCTCTGCTAGCAGAGCAGGTTCGTCTGGCTTGTTCTTGTAACACTACATTATGTTACTTCCTCTCGAAGTGATCCAGTGCCACTTCATGCCAAGTAACTAATTACAGGGTTTTTTCACGAGCCTATCTGAACAAAGGCAAAAGTAGAACATTGTATCTAGCGCACATATCCTGTAAAAGCGATATTTTATGAGGATTATTGTTCCGGTTTCAGACAAGATATATGAAAATAAAGCATTAAATCACAGTTGCTGATAACTCTTTGCATTTTCGAAGTGCTGTACCAAATGTAGGTTATTATTCTTTCAACATATTGTTTAGGATTCACCTGTATATTTTTTTTTTACATTCCATAAAGTAGACAAGAAAATTGGAAGAGTTTTTCACAGTGTGCTTTTAATTTTGGGTGCTAAATTTGGTATTCCAAAGAATGTGTCTCTCTTAAACTACACGTTTGTACAGCTGTAGTCAGGGAGCAAAAAGAACAGGCTGCTCTGCAAGGGAAGGCAAGCTGGGAGCCCAGGCTGGCAACAAGGCAGGCAGAGTCACTGTCATGGACAAGGGCTGCAGTCCCACAGTACCGGAGTGAGGTCTGGCGACAAAAACCCGATTCAGCCACCAGTTCAGTGACTGGTGGACAAGTCCACAGTGAGAAGGCAGGTCTGGAGTAGAGCCAACACAATGCAGCAGGATCAGGGGGGTCACAGCTGCAACCTAGCTCAAGAAAGGGCCAAGGCTGAGGGCTGAAGCTTGAATGCGGCTCCTGAGCAAAGGGGGAGCAGCTCTGACAGCAGCCTGACTGGGTCCCACGGCCACACCGTGTCAGAGCTGGCCTTGAGCAGGAGCAGCCAGGCCCCCCAGAGGGGCAGAAGGGGTTGCAGAGCCCGTTAGTGCTTCCAGGGCTGGACACTGTAAATGTCATTTATCATTAAAAATTCAAATTGTAGAACAAAATTGTAAAAAATTAGAAGCGTGGTTGATTAGCTGCTACAAGCTATGGAGGTGATGGATTTCTTGAAGTCAAGAATAGTTTTTGTTAGATAATGCTTTAAAGAAAAAAAAACAAAACAAACCGGATTATTAAATTCATTAAATTCCGAAATAAAATTAGGAGATGGGAGGTAGTCTGAGCACTCCACTTTCTTACAAAAACAAATGGGACAAAACCGTGAAAACTCCTGTGTACAGTGTGTTTTAGAAAAAACATTGAGTGTGAATCTAAAATCTCAAGATTAGAGTGGCTAATTAGCATCATACTATAAACTCAACTGGGCAGTTTCACTGTCAGCCATATAATTTGTTATGTGTTCCTCTCTGGAGATGTTTGTTCACATGTGTTTCCTTAACACCTCTTAGTTTTCTCCATGTCATGAAATAAACTAAGTTTCCTGAGTTCTGCTCTTAAGAGTTTATTCCCATAGTTCATCTCTAACACTTCTCCATCAAGCACTCTTCTTAAAACTAGTAACACCAGCTCAGAAAAATTATTTCAGTATCAAATAGAGAAGTAGCATGTCAATCTTTCTCTATGATTGTCATCTGCCATGCCTGTAATGGACTGGTGCTGTCAGTATTTATTTAGTTCCCAATGTACTTGAAAAACCACATCTTCCTATTTTCTTTAGCTCTACTTGCCATAAATTCTCCCTGTGTACTTCTGCTTCCCTTGCAGTTGATATCTGCATCAACTTCCCTTCATTTTTGTCTTGTGTTTTTTTTCTTCTTATTTTTTTTAATATTGGAAACATCTGCATTCACTTCCCTGCTAAGCCAAGCTTTTTTAAAAATAACTTTTAAAAATAGTAATTTTTTAAGTACAAAATATGTATTACTGTTCTGAACTGGAATATAGAAAGTAAACACCAGCCTCCAACAACACAAGTTCTCCTGCACGTTAGGGAGAGATACTTCAAGAACTTCGGTTATCCTTTAAAGTAGCCTGGCAGTCCGTAGCAAACACCAAGTACTAGCTCGTTGCTTGCTCCTTCCCCAGAGCACTGACTGGTCCATAAGCTGTCAGTAATTTGTTTTTGAACGGTCAGTGACTCAGGAGCGGCTGATGCGTTTTTGAAAGCACGCCACTCCTTCCAACCCCTTTATGGATCATTCCTAACCAGTGATTTTAACATCATGTGGCTTCCCAATGTGTTTCAGTAATTCTGACTACACAGGTTGTGAATTCATAAGTGATTTTTCTTGTTTATTGCCTGAGCTCCGTGGAGGAAGGGGATAGTTAGCTTAAATTTAACATCTAGGTCATGAGAGCAGTTCTGGGTCCTGGGCAGAAATATGCAAAGGACATTTAAACCTCAGATAAAATAGTCAGAATGGACGTACCCTCAGAAGTGGTTAAGAATAGAAGCTCCCAAGGGAAAACTGCCAGCCTGAATAATCCTGTAAAAGTGCCCAGCTGCACATTTTTATTTAAGAGACTCCATTTGTGTAAGGTATCCTTCCCACACCACCACCTCTCCACAAGACACAGCAGACAGTCAATGCAACAATGCCAAACAAATATTACCCTGAAGACTACATGGAACAACAGTAATCTTACATTCATGGAAAGGTCTTGCTGTATTCACACTACTGAATATTTAATGTTACTGAGAACAGAATTCCCATGTTTTACTGTGTAGCAGCTTTGGATTTTTATATTAAAGCCCTTCAGTCGTGTTCACAGATACATTCATAGTTTTAAATGTTAAGTCTAATTCCTGCTAACAATAAAATTTCCCCTTTTCTCCCCAAGCTTTCTGTCAACACAAACTGGAAATTCAAGATGGAGAAACTCTTCGTTTAATATTTTTTTAATTATAGTTGAATAAACTACTAAGACCTTAAACTAAATATATAAAACCCACTTTGTGCTCTACATGAACATGAATGTTCAATGAAAATATCACCCATTAACATAGTGAGTTAACTTTTTATCCATGGGTCTGGTAACTTAGAGTATTCAGCCCTTTTTGTTTCATTTTTATTCCTGAATGGAAACTAACCCATCATTTTTCTTCCACACCCCCAGAGTCTCAATTCAAAGAATTAGTCATTGACTGCAATTAACTGAAGAAACTGAAATGGTGAACTAAGTAAACTGAAATGATGATTCTTTGCATCTGCAAAAGAGACTATACCTAACAAACATTCTTTCGTACCTAGTTACATTATTTTAAAAAATACTGTAGGAGTACACTAATTTAGGTTTTAAATAATTTTCAAAACAACATTCCAATTATTCTGAGTGCACTTGCGTTCATTACTCATTCTTGGGAGGTTTTTTATATTCATTGAGGAGATCAGGCGTGGGTGCTGGTAGGATCCTCTTTCAGGGCTTTGCAGCTCTGGAATTTGCTCTGCACTTGAGCTTTGCAATGCAGCAGCTCAGATGACAGCTCGTTTGATTGCATCATTTATGTTCTCCCTGCGTTTAAAAAGCATGTATAGATTGTTCAAATCAATGTAGACATGGAATTGTTTAGAGAGGTGGAGATTGTGCTGGGCTATTTTGGAGTTAAGAATATGCAGAGCTCTTAAATGAATGTCTGTAAAATACATTTCTAAAATGATTACATTTAGTGTATTTATATTCCAATGTATGAAGGACACCAAAATGGAAACTGACACATAAAAATCTCTACTAATTAAAAATTACTCTCTTCTACTGAAATAAGCAATTTAGAGATAATAGGGATCAATACCTGCGTAATTATTTGGGCACAGGAAAGAAAAAAAATAATGTCAGGACTCTAATGCTCCTTCCCCTCCCCTTCCCCCATCTGTATTTGTTACACTGTACATACAAAGTCAGATTTGTGCATGAAGTTTTGCATTGTTCGTGATTTAATAGTGAAGAAATTAACTTTAGTACACAGTGTGTGTGTTGTTTCCTCAAATCTGTAGTCCCAGTCAATTATTTGATCCATTTTCACAGAACTTTTCTGAGCAATATGAACTGTGTTCTTAATCCTTTTTGCTGTATTAACTGAATTGAACTTTTGGCATCATAAAGAAAAAGTATGATATAGGCATCGCATCAAACTACAGATTAAGCAGTTTTATCTATTTGCCCTTTCTGGACATTGCCCTAACATTAGCACTCTCAGTCTTCTGAAGTTTCCCTGATTTTCGCTTTCATGAATAGTAACTTTAATGGACCACAGTGTAGAACCCCAAGTTACCTGGACTTACCGAAATCCTGAGTGTCTGGTAACTTTCCTACTGAGCAGTGGAGAATTTTCATGTCATTAACTTTTTCAGCGCCTTGTTACAGGCTCCGTGTTAGTTCTAGAACTTTGGGAACAACTGAGACTTCGGGAGCGACTGACCCCTACCTCGCCTGGCTATGGACTTCAGCTTTTCAGTGGTTCACGTTTCATAGCTTGCAGTCCACTTTGCCCCTATCTATTTCTCTTGTGTGTTGCGTAATACTGATGAGTTTTGTTGTTGCAGCTGCTGTTTATTGCAGTTCTTAAAAAACAACACTAGAGGTCATTGCTAGTCTTTTCATTTTTAATCTGAAAGAAGTGTTGGAGCTCTGGGAGTTTGATGGTTGGAGTTACTTTATTCTCTTCTTTAATCATACACGCTTACTCTGAAAAAAAAAAAACCCAACCTGGTAACTGTAGTTAGAGGGTAGAGCACAATTTGGCATGTGGAACATGCAAGGCATGGGAATTCCTGGATTCAAACACAGCTCTAGTTCTTATGCTTGGAAATCTAGTTACAATCTTTTCAATTTCCTAATTTTCTCCACTACTATTTTTCACCACTTGAGATCCAGCTATGCAACTTGATCAAATGTTTTACCCTCTCAGAATGTGACTAGGGAGAAATGCAGAGGAGACAATGTCTGGGTTTATATATGACTGAAAAAAGGAAATCCTATTCCACAGAAAATTCCAAAACTAATTACCTTTCCTTTCATTCCACATCAAATCCTCCTCTAGCTCAACCAGAGGGAAAGGCCATGGTACACTGAGGAGCCACGTTAGATACTTGGCAAGGTGAGATAAATAGATCTCTTTGGAGACTAAAAGTGAAAATGAACAATTTCCATGAAATACAACAGCAGTTGACCTGGACATATTGATTAATATTGATAAAATCTAAAATTCAGTGCATATTTTGAGTCAATACAGTACAATATTCATGTCATTTCTTCTGAGAAATTCCACTGAGATACTTTCCACTTGAAAAATTTTAAAATAAAATTTAATTTCTTTTAGGAAAGAAGAGAAGTGACCATTAAGAGAAGAAATTAGCATAGATATTATGGTAGAAAAGTGAATTTCTCTCTCTTCTTTTCAGAAGATCAGTATAGATAGGGTTTTTTAAATGCCTTTCAAAAATGTATAAACAAAATGTTCACACATAGTCTCTTCCATCTGTTTTAGTTATCTAAAGCATTGCCAAGGTGTTTTTGTTTTTAAACTACTTAGCTTATAAATTCTAGAAGAAAGAAACATCATGTTGCATTCGAACCAAAAATCATTGAACATTTTGGGCATTTTCCCTTTTAGCATCTGGCAAAGAGCAAAGCAAAGACCCAGATGTCACTGGGGACAAAACATATTCTCTACTTTGGCATCCAATGGTCCTGTCAAAGCCAAATGTGCTCCCAGACAGGCTAATGGCTGTTATTACTTGCTTGAGGTGCCAAAGCTCGTGTTTGGAGAATGCCATTAGAAAATGAAAAATCAATCAGCTTACATTAGTTTTCTTCATAGCTATCTATGCTAGTAGAAACTGTGTGATACCATCTGGCAGACACCTGCACCAAATAGTTTTATGTAAGTTTTCTTAAGTTAAAGCTTAGTTCCTCTTACAGAAGAGTACAGTGGTAAAGAAAAGGACAAAAGTATTCCTCACACTTTCCCCTCCGTGAATTAACCCACAGAATATCCACTTTTCAATATCCCTTTTGCACTACGGACCCGAGTGCAAGTCCTATAACAGCATCAAAGACCAAAGGCAGAGAAAAGTGGGTATCTTACAGGGAACACCTCATGATACAGCTGCCTCAAAATCCCACTGTGGCTAGCATATATCAACTGATTGCTGCCTTCTCCTATCCTCAGGCACCGGGAGTATCAGGTGTGAAGTATGCCTTGCTTTGTAGGACAAGATATTTTGTTCTCCTTTGCATTATAGAAAGAAAGAAAACCTATGTGGTATTATTAATTATAATAGAGAAGACAAAGAAACTCATCTTATCATTGAAAAGTGGGTGGTTAGATCTGTGATGGTAATTAGCACAAAGTAATTTTCTTTCAGAATCTGTTTCTTAAAAATTAATCCAATTATAACCTAACTCTGCTGTGAATAGTAGTTGTTGCTTTCTTATCTGGTTAATTAATGAGAAGTCAGAAGTCATACGTTTGAAATTTCTTTATTTTCTTTAATGTATTAATACTAACTCCTTTTTCATTTAAAACCCCACTAAAGAGATCTTTTCTGGAGCCTGGAAATACCTCCTTATTGTATTAAAGAAATATGTAGAGAGACATTGTCATGGGTTGACCCTGGCCAGCAGCCAAGCACCCACACAGCCACTCTCTTACTCCCCCTCTCCCCCAGCAGAACAGGGGAGAGAATAAGAAGAGAAAAAGTGAGAAAACTCCTGGGATGAGATGGAGACAGCTTAATAAGTGAAGGAAAAAGAAAAAATCAAGTGACGCAAAGGCAGTCACCCCCTCAAGCAGACAGAGGCCCAGCTAGTAGCTGAGCAATGGCCCCAAATCCCCACCCTCTTCTTCCTCTACCCAGGTTTTTATTGCTGTCCATCATGTTATA
This sequence comes from Syrrhaptes paradoxus, assembly GCA_013400615.1. Classification (NCBI taxonomy): domain Eukaryota; kingdom Metazoa; phylum Chordata; class Aves; order Pterocliformes; family Pteroclidae; genus Syrrhaptes; species Syrrhaptes paradoxus. Next base: position 27,363 of record VZTO01025524.1, read on the forward strand.
TGCTATGAGCTATCCCTCTGGCCAGTTGGGGTCAGCACTGTCCCCATGACTCCATCCCATTCACCACAACTCTCTGGCTTCTTTTCTCCAGACAGTTCACAATCCATCTCACCACCCGATCATCCAGATGGCACTTCCTCAGTTTAGCCGCAAGGATACTGTGGGAGACAGTGTCAAATGCTTTTCTGAAATCGAGATAGACCACATCTACTGCTTTGCCATTATCTATCCACCTGGAAATGTCCTCATAAAAGGCTATCAGGTTGGTCAAGCATGACTTCCCCTTGGTGAAGCCATGNAGCAAACTCCTCCTTTGTCCTGACTCCCTCTGGGGCTACAGGGTTACGGGACTCTTCATGCGCAATGTTGAAAAGTTTTCATTAAAAAAAAAAGCTCAACAACAAAATAAAATCACGAGATTGTGATGCTTTTGCTCAGTCTGGTAAGCAAAAAAAAAACAAAAAAAAGCCCAACCAACCAAACTCATTGCGAAAACCAGGCAATTTGAGGCTCCACAAGAGCTCACAAAACCTTTTTCTTCTTACAAAACCTCTATACCACCAGAGGGAGTTCAAAGACAACTTATTCTGCAAATGTACTGAGCAAAAACTCGAGTTTCTGCTGTCATGCCCAACACAGAGAATGTCTTTTTCTATGTAGGGTGTCTTTTCCTCAAATTTTACTCAAAAGCATGATAAACAGAAGTACGATATTAAAACAGTTTTAAGAAAGGAATAAAACATATGTATGTATAGATAAACATACATATAAAACAGAGATCAGGTCAGAATTTTCTAGAGGTGTGATCCCAAAGCTGTTTGGTGTTTTTCTGTTTCTTTATAAGCATCCTCTTCCAGTGTATAGTACCCTGAAATACCAAGAGGCGTGACGTCTGGATGCACCTGAGGACCCATCTCCTGTGCATTCCCACTCACACTCAACCTGCACCACGGAGGGCTGGTTTGGGGAGCAAGATCTTCTCGACTAGAACTCTCAAGTCCTTAAAGTAAAATGGGAATTTTCTTTAAAAGAAATGTGTACACAATCTCTTTTTAATGTGTACATTTAAAAAAAATATCTATGTGCTTCTGATAAGGAGCAGGCATTTAAATATCTGGCAGAATTTTTGTAAGTAGTACAGTGGGCTTGGATACAGTCAGTGAAATTTTAATATATGAATAGTCAACAATGTAATCTGTCTTTATAAAGTATTACAGGCTCAGAGGTTACTACAGTTCCCTTAAATATTGGATGGAAATCCTACAACATGCGTGTGTGGTAGAGGAGCTCTTTCCTAAGGAGTCAAATCTAGGCTACACTACCTGATACCTGATGAGTAAACACTCCTCAGCTCCAGCTCTGAGGTGCTTTACTTCTGCATTGGATCCTTACCTACTGAGGGTAAGTAAAATCAGTAGAAAAAATGCAAGCATAGTGGAACTGTGGGTTGATTATTGTTATTTACTGCTGATACTGCGGTAGCACTGAGATGCGAAGCCGCCTGGGTTATTGCGGTAGACATCTACCCACCTACAGAAATGAAAAGCTGCGTATAGAGAATTTGCAATCTAAAAGAGACAGACACTGTCTTGCTTTCCTGGGAACACAGGTCTTCTGAAAGCCTGAGAGGAGCGTGAGCACGCTCCCCTCCCTGCCTGGGAAGAGGCGTGCATTTTCCAAGGTCTACATTTCACTCCTGCATTAAATTCACCTTGAAATTGGATCTGAAAAATTGCACGTGGGCTTTTATGTTTCAATCACTGAGTCTGTTATAACACAGATCTTCAGTGAAAGAGATAAGAAGGCTAATTTCTGGTTGGCATAGTGACATAACAGCAATATCTATATAAAACTTTCATGTGCTTTATATTAGGTGCCTATAGAAGCTACTGTCTTCATATTTGATGGACCCTACAATTCTCTGTGATGAGCTAAATCTACCCACATACCAGCAAGAACTAGTGTGATGGATCATTTCTGATTACTTTGGACAACTAAGACAACTAACTGTGGAAACTTCATATGACGGGAGAAGGTAGCTAGCTGCCGTCTTTTGGGGCTACCTAGACTAGTTTGAAAAAAAAAACCAAAACAACCCCAAAGCTATCTTCTAAGCAGCACTGCAGGATTAAAAGGAAAAGATCAAAAGAGTATGATAATGTTTCCCTTCTTCTAAGGCTTTAATACTCATCTGATAGACTCGTTCATTCACACAGGCAATGGCTGGTAAAAAGAATACCGGAATGTTGGCAGTCTTCTCAGAAAGCTCAGAACAAACTTCAACCCTACTGACAAATTTTTTAGTGGGAGGAAGCTTGCTGTTGACTTCTACTTAAAATCCAGTAAAATCAAAAAATCATCAAGAAATGTTACCCAGAGGAATTAATCCTGGTACAAATAACCTAGAACACAGTTAAAACCAGCAATGAAGAACCAGTTAAAACGAGTAATGAAGAGTAAAATAAACGGGCTCTACATGCAATTCAAAATTTCAAGACAACTAAACTCCATAGAGTGTTTTCAATATTACCTATTTCAGTGGCACTGAAAGACAGATGTGAGTTAAAATTACAGTTTAATTGGCATTAATGCATTTTCCAAAAAATTACAAGAGAACAGCATCTTGTCTTTTTTTTTTAAACTGAAAGTCAGGGCCGTGGGTTAAAAAAGGATGTTTGATTCTCCAAGGAAAATAATTGTTTCAGTTTGACAGGAAAATTGAACTGCACTGAAGAATGAGTTTAATGTTTCCTGTTTAATACCGGCTTACCTGTCAGATAATGAAATAAAGTTCAATTTTTTGCGTCTTAGATAACAAATTCATATTTTTGTAAATACGGTTTATGAAAACCAGGCAAAACTAGAGCTAAGCAAACAGAGGTACTGCAACAGTACCACAACCCAGGCGTTTAAAGAGATGGCACCAACCCTCTGTCCTTCTCACGTACCACTGACGTAATACTGTGATAAATTCACCTCAGTGGGACTCATGACTTAATCCACTACCCTCATGAATTCATATAATTTCATAACAACATCTGAGAGCAATTTTTTGTCATTTATCTGTTGCTGAGAGCTACTCATCATCATTATTATCTAATGGACCAAGACCTTAAAGAAGCACAAGCAGGGATGTTAGTTACCATTAGCACCTGGAAACAGTGCTGCTAAGAACATCAGAAATATTAAGACATTTATTACTTAGAAAATTTATAATGGTTGTTATCTAACTTTGTGTCTCACAACTTCTGGTAACTTCATCTGGGGGGGAAAAAAAAGAGTTTGAACTGCTCTAGACTTCTAAGACAAAGAAAGCACGCATGCCTTAAGTGAGGAAATGCAGAGAATTTACGCTGATGTAATTCATGCCATGGCTTGTTTGTATTCTCCCATTACCTAGAGGTAAACAAGCCCTCCTTATGAATACTCTGTGTACAGGTTTGTCCCTCTTCCTCCATACCTGACACTGATGCTCAGCTTGCTGATTGCCAGGAGCACTGTTCTGAAAAGCAATCCGCAGAAGGAGCAAACAAATATCAGAAGACTTGAAGGACAGCGAATGAGAGATAAGTGGAGAGGGTCTAGAAGTTAAAAACTTCCTCTCCTGGTCCTTGGGTGACTAGTGGCAAGTTGACAAATAGGTGCTGTGTCTTAGTTGTGCCTCAGATGTGGAGGATATAAATAGAAAACAAGGGGGAATGACCTCAACAAGAGGTCTTTAAGATGGAATTAGATTAAGTGCAACCAGGTGTGTTCAATGTTCACATGCTCCAGGATCCTCCTTTCATTACAGAAGTGTAAGTTTGAGAGCCCCATGAAGCACACTACAAATGTGCTCAGTGCTCCGTGAAGGATTTTCCAGTTTATATCCCCAGCCTATGATGGGATTAGCTAGAGGTAGGGGATTAGCTGGGCCACCATGTTTCTTTATCCTTCTGTGACATTGAGACATCCTGCCAAAAGGTAACGGAGCTAGCAGAGCATGAGGATGTGCTGGAGGTTGTCCAAAAGACTGTTAGCAGTCTGCTAAAGTGTCGTGCAACAGTGGAGCAGAGGACAGCGAGGCTCACAGACCAGAGGCTCATGCCTTTGCCTGGAGTGTGGGTTGGGTGGGAGTTAACCCCTCTGAGTAGGAAGCATTTTGGGGTTCAGAGAAGACTTCACTTGTGCAGCAAATCAGAATAAGGTGGCTGGGCCATCCCACTCACTGGGCAAGCAGTGTGGGGTCTATCTCGTCTGCCACTGTGTTGTAGTTTTGATCCTGGCTGGCAGCAAAACACCACAGCACTGCTCGCTCACCCTGCTCCTTGATCAGCGTGTTCCCCTGCACCGATCAGTGTGGAGAACTGGGACAATGGAGGTCCCACCATTCTTGGAAGCTTGCTAAAAATTTCTGGGCTGGAGCATCTCTAACAACTTTTTGTCTGATGTCTGGCCTCCTCCACCTGTCATGTAAGCACTGGCTGCCACTTGTCTTCTCGTCCCTTGATCAGGGAAGAGGTTTGATAAGATGAATAGGTATCTCACGGACACTGTGGAGGTGTTTAGTTTGGATCTCTACTCACTGTTGCAGAGTACGTGGTGAAGTTGAATACTGAGCAGGGCAGTTGATGAGGCAAGCGCCAACTTCATCCTACAATCTCATGATCTTCTGGTTTGAATTGCTAGATATTGCCAGTGCACCTCCCTTGCGTGACTTGCAGATATATATAAATTCATGTTTATACACGGATACATGCGTCGTTCAAGGACAAGTTTCTCCTCAAGCACCTATTTGCACAACTTTTTTTCTGAAGGAGCAAGGAAAACACACACATATAGTCAAACTGAGATGGTTTCTAGCAAAATGTTTTTCCCTACAGTTCTTTTCACCACGATTCACAGAAGTTCCAAATTCTCCAGCTGTGGGAAAAGTGAGCAATGCAGAAAATGTTTACAATGATCAGTGACACCCAAACTATTCAGCTGGAGAGGAAACACCGTCCACCTTTAGTGGTGTAGACAGCCTCTCCTGAGCTTCCCATCCACAATCAAAGTGCATGCGTGTAGCACAGTCCAGCTGCAAGCCTGTATTAAATTTACCCCTTTCTGGAGTATCAGACTAGCAGTGTCTAATTTTATTTATTTTCTCTGTTAACTTTTTGAATCCCATTTCAGTGCAAAAATGTCTCAGAAACTCATATTTTTTCACAATCTTTCACATAATCTGGCCTGTTGCTAAAGCATCTGTTGAAAGTGTTGGCCAACGGTAAGACAGGCGCGTTTTCCTTTCATCGCTGCCATAGCTTTATTCCAACACTGTCTGTATTTTGGCAGAAAATACACTCTTCCCTTTTCTTGGGCAAGAACATCCCTCCTTTTCCCACGCCTAGAAACTCCTGCTGCCTGTGAAATCTCTGTTTTGAAGCAATAACTGTCTCAGTTAAGTGACAGCAGGGACTCGGGGAGGTGGCACTGCTGGCTGAAGGAAGGTGTAATGACAATTTTGTCCTTCTGCACTTTCTCTCCTCTGCTGCTCGTTGCTTCCCTCGAACCTTCTCAGTACTCCCACACGCTTTTCTCCTGAGCTTTTCAAAGTGTTCCTTACCTTTTCCGTGCTGTGGGGGCACAGTTTGCAGGTTTAGGCCAGGATACACCACATTCTACGGTATTTATGTTGAGAACCTGGATTGCACTGAGCGAAATTCTTGTCTCATGTTAACTCCACGGCTCTCTTCGTTTGGCTCAATCTATCCGGCACATCCACACGGAGCTGGTTTTAGGGCTTTCCACCCTCCTTTCCAAACTAGCTTTGCGGTGTTACTGAGGATATTCAACCCCTCTGGTAACAGAGAGTTTCCATTTTCTCGTAACATGCCGTATAATGGGTCTTTAACTGATATAAAAATGTAGCTGGGAAAAAAACAAATTCATGAGTCATTTATATTCACAATGACTTGAAATTATAGCGAATTCACACTGCCTTAGTCAAACCACTTTAGCTGCTAGAAAGGGAGCAAAAATAGTATTGACATTATCAAAAGTTTACTTTCTTTCCTTTAAGATAACCTAAATATTCATAAATCTTCATAAGGCAGTGTCTATCTGACCAGAAAATTTATCACAGTGTTTAGCTTCAGTTAGGACAGCACATTTCAACCGCTTATTTTTATTGTTTCCTGCAACGAAATGCCACAAAATTTCACATGGTTGTACGGTTCTAATCGGAAAATACTTAACGAGGAAAACTAAAAAGTAAAAAACACTGCAATCATTAGATAAATCAGCTTGTTAACAATTAAAATACATTCTCCTTTTCTGTCGATTTTCCAAATAAAGTCATTATTAAGGCTGATTAGAGACTATAACTCAACTGAAATTATTACAGCTAGAATTCACGGTTCGTTGCAGACTGAATTCAGTTTTTGACGATATTAATCTTGTCTAACACTGCTAGCTTTTCCCTGGTTTAATGAAATAGTCTTCTTTTGTGGTGTTGCCTTTTCCATTTCATTTTTCCTTTGTAGCTGAATCATTTTCTCAAACTGATGGGTTCAGAAGACAAAAGCTTTACAATTGTTTTAACCTATTGAGCTGAGAGTAGCTCTCTCCTGTAACAAAATCCCACCTCCCTTCGCAGAGGAAGACGTTGCTTTTGCCTGACTGTGAAAGAAAGGGCACTTGGGGCGAGCAGCAAGGCATGGCCACTCCTGTTAACTGTCAGAGTTGGCTAACGGCCCTAATTTTAGCTGTCCCCTTCTCCCCAGGTAAATCCATCCTTGCCTTCTATTTGTCTTTTGGGGCTGGAAGCTGCTGGAGTCTATTAGTAAAACTGCTGGAGTCATCTCTTGTTATTATTGAGCAAGGCACCACTGCAAAATTGAGCCCTTGGGTCATTTTTTTTGTTTTTTAAATGGCACAACAGAGCCAGGCAGCTCTGTTCTGGTGGGGCTTTCTGTTCTCTGACTTCTTCTGTCATTGCCGTCACTGTCATCTCCCTGCACAAACACAGCCTGGACGTGCTGTTGCCCTCTCTTCTCACCGCAGCATTTCCACTTGGCTGTTGCTTGCGCACAGAGCGAGCAGGGGAGAAACCAGGGAGAGGCTTCGGTCTTTTGGGAAGGTTTGTGCATTCAGTAAAAAAATAACAGTTTATAATTGGAAGCAACCGGCTCAGCCATCCCTGCTGGTGCTTCAAAGTCCCTCATCTTAAACAGATGCACAGAACGGTGGTATGAAGTGCATTAAAATTCCTTATTTCCACCTTGGCAACACAAGCTGCAAACATCCACTACCGTGCTGTTCTGTTACCTGGGTAATGCTGTCAGGGGGAAAAGCGAGACCAGTACATGAGGTACCTTGCTGGCAGGCAGGATGGGAAGGTTCCTGACCCACATCCAGCAGCGTGGTCACTGTGGGGCATGGAGGACTCCCGCGAGCACAGAATAGACTTCAGCCCAGTTGCTGCATCAGCCAAATGTGCTCATCCCAGTAATCGTGTGTACTGTTGTGTCAGCTGTTTATTTGGGGCTACTAGCTTGAGACTGGCTTAGCCAATATTTGCAAGGCTTGGAGATTGGACATTTCCTTGAGTCTGTTTTTGCCCTCAGAAAAGACTTTTAGGATTGCTGTATTTTGCACAGTGATAGCAATCACTTGAAGTTAATAGAAGCAGTATTGCCACAGCTGGGATAATTTGCCATAGCCCTTAAAAGTCCCTATTTACAATCTCTTTCTAAATGCTTATTTTAATAATAGCTGGTTCTTTTCTTGAGCACCAGGTTGTTTTCACAAGATGAAAAAAAAATTCTACTACTTACCAAGTTACCAAGACTGAAAAAATGTGTTTTAAAAAAGAGAACATGAATGTTATACGTCCATCTCCAACCGAATTTCAATGGGAATTAGGTCCATAATACCTCCCATAGATCCAGGAGTAAGCTGCTATAATTCTGTATTACTGATCTTTACCAATACCACCTGTATGAACTTCATCTTGAGTGTTCATTGCCATCTTCTGTTCACTGCATCTTTTATTTTCCCTTCATCTTCTGACAAAAAAAAGATAATGATTTTTGTATTTGCTGCTTAAACTTTTTCTTTTTTCTTTTTAACGGTGTGTCTTTTTTACACAAACAGGACAGACTCAGCTTATTTTTACACTGTCATGCCCTGGTCATTATTTTATCTTAAAATAAATAACCTGAGCAGAAAAGCCTCTTTGTTTTCTCTGTTCTTAGCTTGGGAGGAAGCCTTTGTTACAGACACCCTGAAATTGGGTGGGCATCGACACTCCCAGCAGACATTAGTATATATCTCCTCAAACCTTTACTGGAAACAACTCCAACGGTGTCAAAAACTCCAAGGGTGTCAAAAAGTACACAGCTGTTTGACAGATGCTGATAAAACTTTGATTTACTAATTGGTTTTAAGCATTGCATTCTTTTATTCTTCTTCCTGCCCAGAAGGTGTGACTGCAGTATTAACCCAAAGGGCCAGAACAGCTCCAGTGAACTCATTGAATATTAAAAGCGGTGCATTAAAAATATTTAACCTCTTTAGATTTTACCTGCTTTTATTTAAAAAGCTTATAAAGGAAGGAGCTTTGGTAAAAAAAGGTGAATTACACGAAGGGCACGGGGTAAGTGCAATGGCTTAAGGAAGATAAAGGTGTTATTAGGCAATAGTAGGAAAGGGAAAATAAATTGAAGAAGGAAGAGACTTTCAGACAAACTAATTTCAGTAGTTAAGCTAATACGATCAATAAGGCTCCAAAGGTGATTCAGAGTACCTCAATCCACATCTCAAATCTACCCTTTCATTATAAACGAGATAGACTCCTAAGTGGTTAATTTAGAAGACTACAGAGAAATTAAGCAAAATATTTCTTTAAAAGTATTTATTTTAAAACTGTGTACAACTAACCTTTTTCTGCAGGTGCATTGAAATATCGAACGTTATAGTCAAATGTGTTTCAGGTTTACTTCCATTGCTACAGCAAAATTACACTGAAGATGTATGTGATCTAATAACGTAGTTTTAAACAGTTATTTCTCAACTCCTGGCAAGTGATACGATCACAAACAATTCCTCACAAAAAAATTATCTTCTCTCTGATAAGCCATGGCTCTCCAGACTTCAACAAATTATGGGTTCAATTCACTTCATTTCAGATGAATGCCATATTGCACTGTGCTAAAAGCAAGGTTAATAATCTCTGGTCCTGAATTTGCTGGATGGATTTTTATATCAACAATATTCAGTAAAACTGTCACCTATATCACATGTATTATCTTCAGGCTATGTCATCTTCCCTCGTAATAAAAATGTAGCAGAGAATATCTCAAGCTTTTAAAAAATGAAGTACTATTCCACATCAGAGGAATACACCTAAAAATAACTCCATTACAAATGGGTGTGATGGTTCTCTTTGGATTTGAACGAATTGTAACCGGATTTGTTTGTTCAACAGATCCACAATATGCTTATATTCCTTCTCTCCCTCCCCAGCAGTTTTTATTCACTTATGGAAAGTTTTCATTACAGCAAATGCCTTTCTGGGCTAAGGATCTGGGATTACAGCATGGGAAGGGATTAGGTAACGGCACTTTTTAATTACCCATAGCAGTGGCAACTCTTCTTCCTTTCCTGAAATTAGAAGAGAAAGGATGTCCAAACAGCCACAGGACATGCAGGTCCTGAATGGAAGAGAGAAAGGTTATGTTAAGGAGGAGGTGCTCCTCTTGGAAGAGCAGACCTCGCTGTTCATATCGAGTAATCCATCCACCTGATAAGAGAGAAACCAGTGGAAGTCAAAAAGGCTTGAGAAAAAGATAAGAGAAGGAGAGCAAGGAAGATGAACTCCTCAATGGGAAACAAGCCAGACAGGTTGAAAGCACAGTAGGAGTTGAAGTTCTTTCTAAGATAAGTGAGAAGCAGGGCACAGGAAGAATTGATGCAAGTGCATCTGAAGCATATGGTTCCTCTGCCACTAGCACTAATGTCATTGATCCTTCCAAGATCTCTTGAACTTCAGGAAAACCTTTTTTTCTAGAGTTGTAGAAGATGAACCTTTGACAGAGCATCTTGACCCCTTCCAGACAAAAGAAACTGTTAGATTTTGAGATGGAAAGCCATTTCACTTTCGTGTCATTTCATGCTATCCCAGTATTGGCAAATAAGATGCTCTTTTGTTCACAAAGAGCTGTTCTTAAGTAACCAAATATTAAGGATGTTTCTACAGATGAGGTTTTTTCACTCAGTTAGCTGTGTACAGCACTTTTTACACTGGAACGCAAGAAAATTAAGAATTTCTATTTAATAATAATACAAAGGAGGAAGAAACCAAAAAAATTTTCAACTGTTAGGAAACATAAACTTTTACATTTTTAAATAATTATCCATTAATAATTTTATGACCCATTGAGTAGACCCTTCGCTACCAGTAGAATTCCCTCAATCATTTCCCATGCCAAGGGCAGAAGTCAGATTTCACATTTTGCTTCCTTTCCTTTGTTTCCAGCGTCACATTCTGCGAAGCACCAGCTTCCCAAAATTACTGATATGAGGTTTAATCTGCCAGTGTGAGGAAAACAATAGTGTCTTGTTTTACAAACTAATCACAGAATTATACTGAATTTTCTTTACATATGCTACTGAGTATTTAAGATACAGGGAGTTTTTTCCTCTCTTCCTATTTACAACCCATTTTACCAGTACAAAAAATCCAACCAGAAATTCAAGAGGCTCAGGTTTTTAGATATTAACTGTAATTTTTTCTGTTCATTAATGTACAAGCAACTATTTTCTTCCTATCTGGAACCTTTCTTATTTAGTAATAGTTTAGAGATAGTTCACATCCATTCTTACATTAAGACATTTTGCAAACAAAAGATAGGAGGCCCAGTCCGAATGCTGCTGAAATAATTTCTGCCAAATCTGAAGTCAATCTTTTTTGTCTGTATTAGGAGAGGAACATTACTCTTTTCATTGCTGTCATACATTGCTCATTTCATCCTCTGTTATTCTTAGACTGCAGACTCTTCTCTTCCTGTCTTCTCCTCTTCATTATATCCATTGTCTGTCCCTAGANATCTTACAGTCTTCTCCTCTTCATTATCTGCCAATCATTCCATTTTACATGGACCACAGACAGTCTTAAATGCCATAATTAACACAGCTAGTCACTGACTACCTCAGTTAGAAGAGAGACTTCAAGTGCTTTGAGCTGAAACATTTTCCTTTGTCTTTTTTTTTTTGTAACTAAAAATCCGAATCTGAAGAAACCTGCATTTAATAGTCACCTACATCTTCTACAAAGCATTTATACTATTTATGAATGCTTCCTATGCCAAGCTTTGCACTTGCTGTTGATAGACTTTTGGTAACTTTGCAACGCTCAATGGTGTGCCATGGTTCATTCATTACAAGAAAGGCCAGTAGGTCCTAGGAGATGGGATGAAATCATTGTGCATGTACTTGTGCCTCTGAATGGCATTTCCTAATGGCTTTTAAACCCAGCGATCAAATGTCAATCAAATATGACAGAAGGGTTAGCTTCTCAAAAGAATGAAGTTCCCATAAATTTCATGAGGTAAGAAAGCTGATTACAGGAGAGAAAAATCACCAAGAGAAAGCCTGTCTCTTGAATTTACTGGTGTTTATTCCCTTCACTTTACCAGACTTTGCATAGTGAATGAGCACTAAGATCTACTGAAGGATTCCAGCAACTGTTGTAGACATATTTTAGACACTAAAGTATGAACCAGCATGATCTTCAGAGCTTCTGCCTTGACTCATAAGCATATCTCTTTTCACCAGGTGAGTTGCTCAATCATGTAAGCTTTGCTCGTGCACATGCCCAGAAGATTTTCAGTTTTTGATGCTCAGCAGCTACTTCATGCCTTCAACTGGGCCTTCTATCGTAAAGCACCCAGTTTACCAGACAAGCTCAGAAGTTCTCCTAAAAAAAGATGGAGACTGTTATCTTCAAAAAGAGAATAAATATCTGGTTTTGCACAGAGTAATGCTCTCTTCCCACAATTTTTCTTCAATAGCCTTCTGATCAGAGACCTCAAAGATGCAGTTGGACTTTTCTCCACTCCTACAAAACTAAAGCTATTGTCTTTTAAAAGATTCAGTCAGAAAGTGCCAGCAAGAATAAAAGAAAAGCAACATGACTATTATTAGAGATTAGGCATCTCTCCTGGGAAAGGGCAAAACCCATTTTCCATCCATATTCTAAAACCTGTTCCTGCCCTTGTATTACTCGATCGTCACCTAGCATGCAGTCCTTAGAGCATCCCCAATGTATAGCTTACTGCTTATTGCACAAATTTGAGAGCTGAGAGCTGTTTCAGACACCTCAGGCAATGGGAACATTTTTATTTTATAAGAGGGAGTCATACTTTTTTGGGTAAATACTTGCATCCCTGTAAGATTTACTGAGGAGAGAAGAGGTGATGAAACACTTAAATTCTTTCCTAAAAGTGAATTCACTTGGACCTTCACCTTAAGAAGGTTTACTGAAGGAGGATACAGGTCCATGGAGCCCAGGCTTAAATACTTGATCTCTGTATAGGAAGGACTTTAAAGTTATTCCCAACATCAAAGGGTTTTCGTGTGGCTGGTTTTCTCTGCTCTGCTTTCCATGCACCTCATAAAATCTCAGTACCCTCCACAGGATTTGAGATTTCACTGTGCAAAGTACCCAAGAAAAATGGATGCAAGGATCAGCCTTGCAATTCCCAAGCCCCTTTTTAGCTGCCCAGGAAACGACATATGAAAAAAAAATAAAAAATAACCTCAGCTAGGTTGTAAATCATGTGTGGTAGCTCAGGGGTCTGCAGTGCCTTCTCGTAAGAATGAACTAAGGGATCATGCAGAGACTCTATTGAAAGGTTCCTCTCCTAAAAAGAGTTGGTAAATATGTTCTAGGTCTTTCCCAGGGTTAGTTTTAAAGGTTGGAATATTATTTAGGCTTCATGAGGTGGACTGTGACACTATTGCAAAGTTGCTGAATGACAAATCTAGAATGCAGCTTAATGAAGAAGCCTTAATGAGCATTGCTGAGATAGTGTTTGTCTTTCAACTTAGAATATCGAACTGCTGTAGCCTTAGAAGCTCCCACTTCTTCATTTATATCCATTGTCTGTCCCTAGAGAGCAGACAATGGATATAAATGAACACAGAAACAGGATTGTATACTTCTTTAGGACCAATGTCTTCATCCACCTCATATCTTTTTGGATTTTAACTGTTTTTTCAATACATCTCAGTTCAGCCTAGCCGTGTACCAGTCTGAGGAAAAGCATGATGGTCAATTGTTTAAGACCATCAACTTCTGTTCCAGCCTTGAACAAAGAACAGCATTTGAGAATGGCTGCGAGCTTTTAACGTTGTTGAGAACACAGAGTACTAAATACTAGACTCAGAGCAGAGGGCTCGTTTTTCTAATTTTTTTTCCCAGAATTGTCTTCATAATGGGTTTGCATAACACTTAACAATACACGAATCCACTTATATGTTTTCAGGGAATGTGGCTGAAATCTGGAATGCCCCCAAGCCCAGATGACAGTCGGCAGCAGCCTCTCCAGCACAGCCCTCAGTCTGCTCCGGAGCCGGTTCTGCAGGGTCATTGCAGGCTGGGTTTTCACAAGGGACCCTGACTCCTGAAAATCCCCAACTCTGAGTTGCCCTGTTCACAGCCCAGGGAAAAAAATCACGACTGTCGCAGAGCTCTAAGCAGAAATGCACTTTGCTTTTCCAAAAGGCCTTCCAGGAGAGAAACACAAAATGTTTTTGTATTTGGACTTTCAAGGTATGTTTCCCTTAGAAGGAAAGCAGTGAAGAGAATCCTGTCTCTTATTGCAGATCAAGTTTTCAACAAATTCTATATAATCTGTAATTTTCTGATGACTTTAACAATGGAGCAAGAAGAAATCACACCATACCCCAAACAACTAACAGTGATACACACACATAGTAGCTGCAGGTCTTTAACGAAGTTTTACAGCGTTAACAACACTAGGAGAAATTAGAGCGAAGACAATAAAAAAAGACAAAAATCTGTATATTGAGTAGTAATAGTTTCTGGCTGCCTGTCAAGATTTTTGCCATGTTCCTGCCTGTTTATCTCACTCCTGTCTTTGGCAATGCTTTTTGTAATTTTCATACATTGCTCTTTTACGCCTCTGCTCCATTTTGCACCCATCAACAACCCCTTTCCACAGATCCTTCCTTCTCTCCACTGGTGAAGTCACTCTGCAAGAGTTTCTCCTGTGATGTAAAGGAAAGAGTTCCTTGTTGTCCCAGTTCAGGAGGGTCTTGGGTGTCTTATGCACTGTTTTTTTTCAGAAAGTCAGGGGAATTTAATCATCCAGAAGCAAATTCTGTGAGCGAAAATATAATATTCTTCTATTTTTTAATACCCTTCCTCACCTATAAAGAAAAAAAAAAAAACTGGCCAACTTCTGTTTGCTATTCAGTGAAGTGTGGTAAGCTGCCTAATTTGACAAGAAAACCTCTAAGACTCCCTTCTGCTGCATCCAGACTAATTTGCCTGTTAATGTTCCATGGAAAGAAATAAATCTTTATAACACATTCTTATATCATTTTTCAAAGCTAATATTTCCATACCACTGAAAAATTTCTAGGATCTCTTATTTTCCTCCCACTATGATAGGGAAGTTGAGCTCCTTACTGAAAATATAATCACAAAACAAAATTTAAAAATAAAATGATAAAGCCTGTTTTTACAAATTAAGAACACAGATTTTTCATTACAATGGGGAACACTGTAATAGTAATAACTATTGAAACACAGACACACACGTGTATATGGTAAAACATGAGCAAGAACACAGGTTACTTGGAATTAAAATGGTTCTTTCACAGTTCATTCGCTCCTAACTTGATAAAGATTGTCAATTTGTATCTGCTCCACTGGGCAGCACCACTGAAAGGCTGCGACACCTCTGACTGTTCAGGATGGTTTGATACTGCAAGACAAATGTAGGACCACTGCATTTATCAAGCCAATACCAAAAAAAAAAAAATTCATATATGACTATATTAACAATAAAGGATGTGGAAGTTATCCTTTATACTCACATGGGTTAGTGGGTTGGGTGGTGTTGGGTTGACGGTTGGACTTGATGATCCTTGAGGTTTTTTCCAACCTTAATGATTCTGTGACTCTATCTGGAGGGCTAAATCTCTACAGTACTTCCACAGGAACTCTACTGACAGCTGCAAGGGCAAATTTCGTTATTTATACCTGTATGCATAAAGGATTTTTGGTTGGTTGGTCCAGCTGGACCAAACCAGACTGTGTTTCTGAGAGAACCCACCATGCAATGAAAGCACCCACCGTGTTCATTATTTTGTATAAAGAACAAAGTTACCAGGAAGATGTCCGGTGACCAGATTTGTTCCCAGGGAAGATAATGAGAGCATTCCTCCCTACTTCAGGGATAGCAGAAATGGGGGTGGGAATACATAACGATTAGGAAGACCAAAGACTACAAACTGAAAGTTGGGCTCAGTTTTACCATAAACTCTACCTTTAGCAAGCCATTCACTTACATTGCTGTGCCTTGGCATCTCCATCTTCACAGGAAAACAGAGAGTTTTATTGAATTCATAGGACTGTATCAAAGAAAATGTACCATCATCAATAAAATGGGAACTTTTCCAATCAAGTGCCATTAAAACATCCAGTACATTTAATCTCCATTTTCTTTGTATCAATCCAGTTAATCCATGTACTAATTCACTACTTTCTAACTCGTCAAATATTTATTTTAGTCTGCTTACAAATTGCCCAGGAAAACAAGTACAGCACTATTTTTAGGGATGTCCTTTTGTCCCCTTTACTGAAAAAGGGATGCAATTATTTCCCCCCATGTAATGAGTGTGGCACGGTTACTTGTCAGTTTTGCAACAAGTGAAGAATTTGAAGTTTTCTAGTCTCTTGTTGAAAATATACTCTGAGAATGCATATTATATTATTCACAATCAATAACTATACAATCATTTTGGGAAATCACACATAGAAAACATTACACACAGGTGGTTAAACACGTGCAACCATTCTCCTTAAATCCCAATATTTTTAAATGCTGAAATGCTTTACCGTACACAGACACAACAAAATCACTTTGGTGTGTAGGCAGATCATGCTTAAATTGGATTTGCACAGCACAGACAAATGTTACAGGTTTATTAGTTGAGGACAATATTGTTTAATACCTCTGGCATTGTTCTGCAGAAACCTAAGCGACACTCTTCACTGTAAAAGAGTGTGACAAATCAAGTTCAGAAGCAATCGCTGTTGGGGCAAAACTGTTTTTCCAGAATAACTCAGAGTTATGAGCAAATGTTCCTTAATATGACCTTCCACATTGTAAAGAGAGAAGCCAGAGCTTTTCTTATCTGGAATCAGCTGGTCCAACACCATCTCCTCTCTGCCCAAAAGCGTGTATCAGTACCTGCTTGAGTACAGCAAGCATGGTGCCAAAACCTGACCCTCCGCCAGGTCTGTCTTATTTGAGCTTATTTTCAGGATATTCTTGTTTCTCAGTAATTAATTTGTTTTAGTTCAAACTTCTAGGATTTCTGAAATATTTCGGAAACATCTGTCTGGGTGAGTCTAGTTCAAACTGCAGTGGTAATCTGTGTCAGCCCTAGGTCGTTGGACTCTTCCCTCTCTTGAGGACAGTAGGACGACATTTCCACGACTAGTCATACAGGTTTGTTTGTCCCATCTGCTTCCCTGGTGTAAGCCGGGTCTTGCACAGTATTTCTGACTCTGCTGGTGCTCTGCCTGTCCATCCTCATCTTAAAAGGGAAGCAGAAGTCCTTGAAACATCTCTTGAAGTTTTCATCCAAAAAAGCGTAAAGGATTGGGTTGAGGCTGCTGTTGGTGTAACCCAAAGCAATGCAGAAGTAGTAGCTGGATATAGCAGCGGTACTGTGGGACACATCCCCCAACGCTTCAACCAGCACAAAAATGTGAATGGGAGTCCAACAGACAATAAAAACTGCCACAACCACGAGAACCAACCTGGTGATGCGGCGCAGGTTTCGGTCTTTTTCTTGAGACCCTGAGAGAAGCCGGACGCTTTTAAGGCGTAAGATCATCAGAGTATAGCAAACAATGATAATGAGAACTGGAATGACAAAGGCAAAGACAAAGACACAGATTTTCATGAAGATGTCCCACCACACGTAATCTCTGTCTGGAAATTGCAAGGAGCATTCAGTGCTAGCGGTATCTAGGAATGAAAGAAGCAAGAAGAAAATTGTTTTATTATTAGATATTCTAAACAATGTAATTATCATAACATAAGCTAGGAAAAGTGATTATCACGTAATGAGATACTAATAAATGGAGTTATCACTAAATCACTGCAAGGAAAGCTTTCAATTACCACTGAAATTGGTTTTATGCCGCTGTCTCTAGAAATTACTTAGAGAGATAGCATCTTTTCAAAATGCATAATGTTTATAAAATTTGTTTCCCATGGGAGAATCTAAAAATGCAGAGCGCAAAAATAAAAATTTGTAAAGATGTTTCCACTTGAATCTCACTGAGATTTAGAGCCTGGATGAGTACCATGCTCAATGGAGTAGAAATCTCATCATTGTTTTCGAACGACATATGTTTTTGTCTGTGGGCAGAGACAGATTTTTAGTATCGTTAATGCTGGGAGCCAAATGAGGATTTGATCATAGGAAGATTTTGCCAATATATAATTATGTAATAATCTTTTCCCATGTGCCTTCTTCAGTGCAAATGGAATACATGCAAGTGCTTGTAGTCAGAAAAACTTATTTTGTGGCAACATCTTCTTTTCAGTGAAATAGAAGCAAATAGAATATGTGTGTGCACAGAGTCACATGGAAGCTGCTCTTTTTGCAGCTCCTGTCATTGAAAATTCAACCTTCACAGAGACTGGGCCACCGACACCAGCCTGCTCCCTTTCTGATTGCCCATGCCAGGATTCAGACTGTCACTTGATTTTATGTCCCAGAAATATTCCATCTGACAGGAGGCTGCTAAGGAATTAAATATTTGAGGTTTCATTTGCTGGCCTCATGGGGAGCCTTCCAGCATATAAACCATATGGAAAACCAAGAAACAAGATAAAGGGGAAGGCAAGAGAAGGGGTGAATTTACAGCTGCTATCAGCAGTTAAACTCCACTGAAGACATGTCAAGGTAACACAGGGATTTTTCACTCTGGATTGTAGCTTAGATTTTATCCTCCTGAGCACTGAATTATTCTTTGGATTTCTTTTTTCATTTTTCCTACTGAATTTGTCATTGCTCTATAAAATTATTATATATTGGCTTTTATTAAATCAGATCTAAGGGTGGAATGATTTAATATACTCTTGCACATCACTTTTTCATATCAGAACTAGTCAGAATAATTCCATCAAGACATATTTCCCTGCTACCAATATGCTTCACAAATCAAGATGATATTGCAGAGAATGTTTTGAAAAAGAAGTGGGAGGGAAGTTATTACAGTATCATACAGACCTTTCCTCAGTTAGATATCAGAAAGCTGTTGCTGGGTGATATTGAATACTGAAACATTCAAATAAAAAAGTTGAAATCAAAGCTAAATATTTTGTGGTACAGCAACTAAACTGAAAAGTTAAAAGACATATCATTTATTCTTGATGGAGGATGATAAGCTGACAGCACAAATATGACTTAACAGGGTCTTGACTCTCAGTCAACTTCTCTAAATCTTTAGTACCTAGGTTTTCATAAGTGTAGTTGTTTTTACTTGACTTTATTCTAGAAACGTCAACAAGCATGTTAAAAGAAGTTTCCATGTTGATTATTGTTGTTATTTATAGCAGATGGTGGCCTAGTAACAGCAATAAAGTCAGGATGCAGCTGTAATATCTAGACCCTGAAAGCTGCATCCAGACATGCAGTTCTGGATAGAATCGAGGTGTGATCAGGGATGACTGCTCCAGACCCCATCTAGCTACTCACCAAAACCCCTTCCCAGAGAAAATTGTCTCTTTCATATATTTATCAAAATAATCAGGTCATGCTTGCTACATTTTAACGTCATTTGTAGCTGGCAATGGTATTTTAGAATTCCAAATCATGGAATACAAATTATTGTCTTGCATCTCATTACAGTTTACTTGCCATGGGAAATCTTACTCTAAATTCATTAATATTCCTGTGTTTCACTTGCCTTATATAATGGTATGGATTATATGGAACCCATTTACATTATCCCAGCTTAACTGGCAATCAACAAAGATCCTTATCATAATGAAATTATCATAATAATTTTCAGGAAATTTGGAAGATAATAAAGTTCAATTTAGGTTTTATTCTTTTTGCCTGAAAATATGCAGAACTAAGTACAGCATCAGACTTAAGATTTCATACTGACCTTTTCCACTCTGAAAGCCAAATATCATAGAATTATTAAGGTTGGAAAAGACCTGAAGGATCATCAAGTCCAGCCATCAACCCAACACCACCCAACCCACTAACCCATGTCCCTAAGCACCACATATTCCAAATATATGTATTTAAGGAAAAATGCTGCATTCTAGGTATTATTTTAGTGTAAATACATTTTAAAATGTTTTTATTAGATACAATTTAAGATTAATCTTCATCATTATGTAGGAAATATATTTCTGTTAGACACATTATTAATTATGTCACCTTCAGGCATCTCTAATCCCCTGTGCTCAAGTGGAGCCTTCATAGTGTTACCAAGAATGCTAATAGTACCTTGATTATTTTTTTTTAAGTGAACAATTCTTCAGCGAGAAAGGCTCCATTAAGGCCAGAGAGGGAATATTTAGACAGATGTAAAATTTATTGTGCAGGGAAAATGCATCCAGAAGGACACCACTGGGAGCAATCCTGCACTGTGACAACAAAAGCGACTGAGCATGGGGTGGGAACCTTAAATAGAATCACTTTCCCTTTGATGTTCAGTTGTTGTTTAAATCTGAATCCAACAGAGTCCTCGCAGCATATAAACAACTATTTTGACCACAGTAATGTAATGTTTCAGTCCCAAGCTCCAGCTCTCAGGCAAAGGGAGAATCCTTGCTTTTCCCCTTACTATTTATCAGCACAATTCATGAACACACCAGACAAGATAATGGGCAGTGAACGCTCAAGAGACACCTTAGATCAGACAAGCAGGGCTGAACGCTAAAGGCTGACGAACATTTGTCAATAATTTCCAACCTCATTTGGCCCAGCTGAGCTGTGCATTGCTAGTTCTCTTTCAGAAAAAAAAAATAATTAAAAAAAAAGGCATTTAATCACTGCTGGCCTCAGAGCAGCCCCTTGGTTGGTTACAGTGAAGGACAGGAATAGCCTGCTAGGAGAGCGTGCTCCAAACAAAACACCTGTCCGAGCCAATGTCCCATGGCCTTCAAGATTTCGTACAATCATTCTTCCCAAATGGAGATGCCTGGAAGTGGATGTTTCCTGAGCTAAACATTGTTTTATCGAGCCTGTCAAAACTTTACTGGGGAGAAGAGTTACAGCCCTGCACACCGAGACACTTCATCCCTTGAAGGGCTGCGAGAAGAGTTTCTAGAGGGCTCTCCTGTCACCTACCCACCAGAAGACTAACAGCAAAAACAAAACCTACACGTCTTCAGCCAAATCAATCAGCCCTTGAGCAGCTGTTACCGAAATGTTTTGTTTGCATTGATCTACGCCAAACAGTTTAACACTCAACAGTCCTTCAGCAAAGTTTACCATTTCTCTTGGGAGGAGTGAAGCCTTCTAATAGGAAAGGTTGTTAATTCAGGAACTTATTAATCATTCTTCAAAAGGTTATTTACATCTCAAACAAGACTACCACCAAATAAACATGCATGTCTTGCATTTTATCCAGCCATTCATTAACAGAATGGCCCCAACCCAAGGACATAATTAGAGGTCTCAAGCCTTTTGAAGACACTGAGGAGCTCCTGCACCACCGTCATGCCTGTGGGTATGAAGCAGGTGTGTGAGAGGGCTTCTCCCCTCTCCTTCTCAAGCAGTATTTCAAATGGGGTTAACTCCATAACAGGGCAGTTTTGGTAATGAGTCACCAGTTACAGGGGCTACCTCCGCAGTCCTGCATGGATTATAAATTTCAAGCAGAGCCTACATGTTCTTGTAGTTGCTTCCCTGCCATGGTCTGTATTCCCAGTTCCTCTGCTGATCCTTATTCTCAGTTTTTCCAAGTCTCCGTATACATCCCCATCCCTTTTTAAACATGAAATTGAGATACTGTCGCATATAATTTAGCTTGATTTTCTCTCTTTAGCTACTGACCTTTCCTTTCTTCACCATGCCTCCAAGATCTGTGAAACAGCAGTTAATAACAAGCTCCAAAATCTTAATACTAATGATAGTTTTAATTTTAAAACTAATGACAAGCAATCTAATTGATGCTCTTGGAACTCCAACAGAACTACTCTCACAACACCTACAAAAAGTACCTGAAGTTCACTTTTCAACTTTCATCCTAAACTGATCTTTGATCTGTCCACTGTGATCAAATTCATTATTATTTTCCTCTGCTATTTGCTAGTAGTTTTTGATGGTCTCATTCTAGCACAGACAATGCATTTTGTTCTTTTAGTTGGCTAGGGCATCCAAGCTTAAATTATTATTGTCTGTCATACTGTAATGTTCCACAATATATTTCAAAACGTCAGAAATGTAGACATACTTTTTGAAGAAGGAATCAACCAGGTTTAATCAATATTTGAAGCTCTGTTTTCTGTCATTTGAGAAATGTAAAAGACTGAAACTTGAATGCTCCCACTCACCTTCCCTGACTTTGGTGCCTCCAAGAACTATTGCAGATATACCAACAGATGAGGACAACAGCCAGATACAGATGTTGATTATCTTTGCCTTGAGAGGTGTACGGAAATCCAGAGCCTTCACAGGGTGACACACTGCGATGTATCGATCAACACTCATCATGGTAAGCGTGAATATGCTGGTAAACATGTTATAATAGTCAATTGAAATAACGATTTTACATAGCACATCGCCAAAGGGCCAAGAGTTCATCAAGTACTCAGTGCTTTGGAAAGGCATAGTCGTGGTAACCAATGCATCCGCCATCGCCAGGTTGAAAATGTAGATGTTGGTTGCTGTCTTCATCTTTGTGTACCTGAAGAACAAAAAAAGTAAGGTTTTATTATTTCCAACTTATACAAGTTACAGGCATTTCCCTTCTTTGCTCCTTCATTTCCAGTTTCTCCTCCTTTCTTATCCTCAGCTTTTCCGAAGAAAAATTTTTGTGACTGCTAACATAAAAGACAACTATTGTTTAAGTAGGATATCACATCAGGGAAAAAAAAATGATCACAGCAATATTTTTTCTGCATCCTTTAATTTCATCAAAATGAAGGACTTGTTTTGTGCAACTGGCCAGAACCTCAGCCTACCCAGAAGAATAGGATCTGGTTATTTGAGACAGCACCCTGCCTTGTTCTGCCTTGATGACAGTTTAGGGGGACAGCCTGTGCCCCAGTGGAGATTTTGTTATGTGTCATTAATAATTTACAGCGGAAATATAAGATTCAATCAGCTCAGCTAATGAGCATGTAGGTCAATGTGTCCATTTGCCTTTAAAACTTTGACGTGTAAAATAAAAAATGATTTAACAAAAAAAATTTGAGCAGTGTTAACAAAATGTGCCAGATATGTAAATTAGCTATTAATTAAAATATGGGCAGAAATGTCATTTTGTAACCAGCACAGTGTGTGTTTCTGTTAATAACAGTTTTTTCTAAAACACTCTAATTGTGACTTATTGAGAAAATGAAACCAAATGTTAGTTCGAAGCCTCAAAACAAGAACAGCAAGTGAAAACAAACCCTTCTCACACAGACACCAAACCCAGGCTCCCATCCTGAGCAAAGCCATAGCCAGCAAAGCATGAGAAATCTCTGAGCAAAGACAGCCAAAAGGAAGCAGCAACAAAAGCTCGACACTGATGGTGTGAACCCCCATGGTCCAGACTCGCCCAGGTTCCAGCTTCTCTGAGATCAAAGGCAGAGCAAGGAGGCACCACCAGTCAGAGCTGGGCTTCTGCCCCCTCCCAGGTCGCTGTCCTCAGCAGACCCTCCAGCAAAGGATGTTGATCGTGTTATAGCCTGTAGGGTACTGTTCATGAGAGCATATAGCTAGGAGAAAGAAATATAACACATATTAACAGATTAGGAAATTTCCTCCTGGTTAAAAAAAAAAAAAAGAAGAAAAAAAAAAAGCTCAAATTGCATCCCAGGTGTAAGAGTGAACACAAGCTCACTAAACACACAGATTGCAAATCTATGCTAACATGGACAAATTTCCATTAAATGTCTGAAAAGGCGTAGCAGGAAGGTGACTTTACTTCTACAGACATCAGTGATGATATTTGGAATTGTCTTTTTCATATTGAAAAAAAAAAACAAACAAACAAAAAGAAAAAAAAACCCAACAAAATAAACTCTGAAAAGTTGGAAAGGCTGCATAAAAAGTGCCAGAGTTTCACAGTGCAAGTGAAAGGACTGGAAAAAATTCTCACTGTGAGTAACTTAAAGAGCTCGGCACATTTAGGTTATCAAAAAGAACACTGAGAGGTGACTTGATTACAGTGTCTGAAGACCTCCACGGGGAGAAAATAGCAGGTACTGAAGAGCTCTTTCAGACTCCAAAGAAAAGCATAACAAAGACAAATACTTAAAAGTCAAAGCCAGACAAGCTCAGCTTAGAAACAATGATGGATTTTTCCTAACAGCTATGGTGATTATTATTGGGAACAAATTACACCAGGAAGGAGTAATTTTTCCATCTCCAGATCAATGTCTGCTGCTTTACAAAGGATGTGCTTCAGTCGAACACAAGTTACAGGACTCAATACAGGAATATTTAAATGAAATGCAATGGCCTGAGATACGAAGAGGTGAAGCAACTAATAGTTGTCCTGAATCATTACTTCTGCAGATCTTTAAAAATTTCCCTAAGGGTTTGGATAGGGAAGGTTTGCTTTCACATATGAAAGAATTACTTTGATCTCTTTTCCTTAAAGAAACTCAGAAAAGTGGTGAAAAATAACAGGATTTTATTAGCCTTGAAAAAATTAAATATCTGAAAGTCTTTGTATCTGGCATTTCCTGTTCCCTACAACCTTCATTCAATTCTTTTTTGTGTGTGACACTGACACAGTGTAATTACGTGACCATATATGCCACATTTTCCTAGTGTCCTTTTCCCTTCTTCTCCCAGCCTCCCTTCCAGTGGCAAAACAGGAAAGACTACAACTAGTTTTTTAGGTAACTTCAAGATTCCCATTTTTGAAACTGCAATATAAAGCATGTTCTCTCTATACATACTGCTTACGATATACATTGGAAGTGAGCAATTTTCCATTCTTTGGACTATGCCACACATGCACCCATGAGAAAATTTTCCTCACTACTGTTGTTCCGACTGGAAGGAGTCTTGTCGTTCAGAGGTAGTAAGAAATATAGACTCATTCCAGCACCAGCATTTAGACGACTTCCATGGTAACCAAATCAAAGCTGTACATGGGAGTGAAAATATAATGGGGAAAAGAAAAACCCATGGTGCCATTCCTCCCATAAAGCTCTGTGAGACGCTTTGGCTCATTTCAGTGGCATGTAGCCATAAATAAATACACTCCATTACATCTAGGCAACCCATTCTCCCAGGCACTGCAGAGGGCTCGCTCATACCTAACTCGGGGATGGAGTGTTCACTGGTTAACCTCAGCAATGCTAAGTCCAAGCACGTTTTATCGATGCAACTTGAAGCTCACCGATCTCACACTAGTAATGTAAAGAGCTTGATTACTTCACCCGAAAGCATCAGCTGCTGTGTAAATGTTGCCTTTAAAGTTGTTAGGCAACATAGATTAAATCATACATTCATTCAGAAGGTCATAAAAATCAGAAATGCCTTTGCAAATCTGGACTCAATTGTCCAAGCTCCTTTCAATGTTTTAATTAAACACCCTACCTGCCTCTGAAGAAACGTGCTTGCAGCCGTAATCAAAGTCCAGTTAAAGTAATGGAGTGACTGCTGTTGCTGTCAGACACTTTGAAGCGGACCCTGATAAAGTCTTGTCGTGAACACGAGATGAGGGATTTAACTGCTTTTCTACACCTCATTCTATTGCACCAAAATGTAGGAGGCAATATTTTATGTGATTTGGGGTTTTCCATACCATCCATTCACCCAAATCTGCACTTGAACAAGGTCCAAACCTTGGGGTTTTTTTGTTTGTTTGTTTTTCAAATCTTGTCTTCTTTTGCAAAATTAAAATTATTGATCAAATATCTGAATTTCATTTAAGGAAAATATACCGTTATCTGCTGGAATTAATCTAGCAGAACAGATAGGGGAAACCTGTGCCCACCTGCAGCATAGAGGGCACAGTGGTAATTAACGACAAACATTTGGTGAGTGTCTTTGAGATATAACTTTCACAGACCAGTAAAATATTTATAAACCAATGTTGTATAAACTGTTCACGGGAAATCCTGTGTCTAGAAGATGGTTTGTTGAATACCGGGATTTCATAACAGGACGAAAGCTTTTCTGACACTACATAGGAATGAGGGTCCCTCTCTCAAATCAGGTGCTAGAATCTAATTTTAAGAGGCAGAAGAACTGGTGACTTAAGCTAATTGGTGGATATTGGAATCGCTTGTGAAGCTATAAGCAGACCTCAAGCCTCTGTAGACTTTTAGTAACTGGAGGGTATATGGAAACGTGGCAGAAAAATAGTCAAAATGTAAAACAAAATCCTTGGCTTGGATGTATCTTTTTGATGGATATACAACTCAAGTTTTTCAGGAGCAAGATTTAAATGGTCTACTTGCATGTCAAAAGTAAAATTCGCAAAACTATCACAAGTTAGGCTAAATCCACTTTTCAGAAGTGGGAATTTCTTTGAGACTGACCTTAAAATGACCCTGAGAGAATTTCCCCTATTTCTCAGCTGACTCATCATTCCTATACTTTTCCTTCTGCAGTAGAATTTACTTTGCACTTTTTTTTTAATATAACAAATGGGAAGAAATCACACCTCCAGACTAATTCTATCAATGAAATTGTGGTAACAGAAGCAGGAAGCATCCTATTAAGAAGTCGGTATGCTTTCAGAAAAAAAATCAAAATACATTAATAAATCTGCTAGCAGAGCCCTTTAAAGTCATCATCTCAAGCAGAAGAGAGGAGTGTGATTTTAAAGCACACCATACCATTAGTAAAGCTAATAAAAGCTGAGAAGAAGACTCTGGTCAAATTTTTTTTCACGTAACAGTAATAGGCTGAAATGTTCCCTGCAGTGTGAAATAAGGGACTGGGAGGGGAGCAAGATTAACAAAAATATTCTCCAGCAGCAGAGTGAAAGTACAAAAGCATGAAATACAACGAGGTATAACAAACATATTTTTGGCAGATACTTGAGTCAGTGAATTAAAAGGAAAGCTAGAGCACATCTGAAAACAAATTGCTACACCTATCAGCAGGATGCAGGCTCTGTTCCACCAGGTTCCTCTGAATGAAGTATATGGAGAGCAAGCGGCTGAAAAGCTTAGGCAGGAAAGCTCTAAATCTCAAGGCTATATTCAGGGCACAGTCAGCATCATATTGCATCAGAACAGGGAAGAAAAAAAAAAAAAGCCAGAAAAACAACCCAGGAGGATATATTCTAAACACACACCATGTCAAAAGGACGGCTCAGCTATCTTTTGGATCTTCAAAAGTCAATATAAAAGGCTTATGCCAACACGAGACTAAGACTGAGGTAATGTAAAGAATTTAAAAATCAATATCCTTCAGTTTCTGTGTTCATATTGGGTTGTATGTTATTACCACATTTTGAATGACAGCCAGAATTTAGCAGAGGATAGGACCTTGGAAAACACTTTATAAAAAGGAGAACACTTTACTTTGGAGAGGCTCTGGTCTCCATAGTTGGCTATGGGTGCAGAACTTGTCTGGAAGCAATGAAAAGTTATTGAACATTTGCTCCCCTTAGATGTTTCTACAGGAGAGAAATAAGGAAGGAATTCAAAACTCTTAAATGAAGGACAAGGCACCCGCTGTCCATTTTGCCACAAGGATGAACAATAACTGCCACCACTGGGAGTGTTTCATAGGACAATTAAATATTTGGATGTGTGGAGACCTGAATCTTTGGTCACCAGTCCTGGAATAAAGCTGAATGAGAGACAAGGCGCCTCACTCTGTAACAGAATCATAACATCACAGAATGGTTTGTATTGGAAAGGTGGAAAGGACCGTGTGGTTCCAACCCCCTGCCATGGGCAGGGACACCCTCCACTAGCCCAGGTTGCTTAAAGCCTCATCCAACCTGGCCTTGAACCCCTCCAGGGATGGGGCATCCACAGCTTCTCTGGGCAACCTGGGCCAGTGCCTTACCACCCTCAGACTGAAAAATTTCTTCTTAATGTCTAGTCTAAATCTGTCCTCTTTCAGCTTAAAGCCATTACCCCTCATCTTCTCACTCCACTCCCTGATGCAGAGTCCCTCCCCATCTCTCCTGTAGCCCCCGTCAGCCACTGGAAGCTGCTCTAAGGTCTCCCCGGAGCCTTCTCTTCTCCAGAACACCCCCAACTCTCTCAGCCTGTCCTCACAGGGGAGGTACTCCAGCCCTCTGATCATCTTCACAGCCCTCAAGTATAAGAATCATGTTTCCACTGCAGGCTGCATTTTTCAATGGGTCATGAAAAACCCATCTTGAGATGCAGTCATGCAGAGAACGGATGTGAAGGAAAGAGAGAGGGAGATGAGAGATTAGGATAAAAATGAAAAAAAAATACACCTACTGCATGAGCATTTGGAATATTTCAAAATCACAAGAGGTGTTTGAAACTGTCAGTGTGTGTATACATGTACTTCAGCTAATGATTCTAGCAGTGTCTAAAGCATCTGCCACGAGAAAACCAAGGAGAGTCAGATACTGAAAAAAGAAGAAAAACAACAGATGTTTTGTCAGACTTTTTTCTTTTTTGATCATGTAATCAAGAGATGAATCAAGAGGAAACTGAAGCAAAAGGTTAATGTAGGAACTGATAGGAGAGTGATCCATAGCTATCTAGACCCTCATAAAAGTAATCTTATGAGGGCAACAGAAGGAGAGAAAAAAGGAAATACATGTGCACGAATATAATCTATATATCTGAACTTTTGGGGCTCTGTCTAAGTCTGAATTTATTTCCACTGCCCAGACAAGTTAATCAACTGTTGTTGTTAGTGAATCATGTCTTAGAAAACCTCTGCCTTCACAGCTCTGTGTGTGTCAAGCATGGAGTCTCTCTTCTTGCAAGATAAATGTAAAAGAAATTAAATATCTATTCTGAATTCAGGGCAAAAGGACGTGCAGGGGTATAAAAATTACAGCATCGCAAAGCTGGAGCAATCCAATTTCTCCACATTGACCACAGGCATCTTTATTTATTGCACTGACTATTAAAGGGGATTTTATTTCCATTATTCAAGAGTATTCACAAGGTTATAACTCATCTTTCGTAAAGTACCTCATCAACAACTTCACTGCTTTTCGTTAACTTCCTCCTTATATCAAGTCTGACAGTTTTCACCATCCTGCAATTTCTTGATCCTTATCATATATGCTTCACTAACAAGATCCTTTCCAATACCTCTCTTTTTCTTTCTGTGTACAAGCTGATTTCATTTGAACAATTAATACTCCACAATTATTTTGTTTCATAATTTTTTGCAGGATTCAAATGGACTGGGAAACAAGGGTCCAAAATGTTGCATGATCTCAGTCCCTTTGCTTGCTCATTGTCACCCTGCTGATCTGCACTGCCCAAACATTTTTATAGATTGCAAATGAAAAGGACAAAAAGAGAGAGCAATCATAGTGCAAGCTAAAATATACACGAATACACAAGTGTAAATGCCAGTGTAAGTACCGGTGTATTTCAGCAAGCCATTTAATATGAAAACCTAGCACAGATACACAGCTTCCTCCCATTTCCTGAAAAATAACGGGGAAAGGTATTTCAGCATCTGCTTTGCTTTCTTCAATCCAACACCAACAACTGGAGTTAACCACCACTAGACAGAGAAACAACACCCCTTGCTTTACCTTAAGCATTTCCACATCTTTATTGTTTCTTTTTTTTCCCACCTAGTTCAATGAGCCACCGGGTGACAAAACAGAAACGTATAACTGTCCACACCACTAAACACATAAACCATCCCTCAGGGATGCCTCACAGGGGAAACAAAGCTGCCTTGCAGAAGATTCTTTCTTCCACTTGAGCTTTCCCTGGGATGTGAGCAGCCTGTCATCCCTAGAGGGCACCCGCTGAACGCAGCTCCAGGGCACAGCACCTTCCCCCAGGCTGCAGGATTTATCACTTTAAACAGCTTCTCCCTCCTGTCTCCAGCTGCATATTCAGGCAAACCACTGGGACCGAAAAGGTTTGGGTCATTCCAGTTACTTTCTTCCAGCTCCTCATGTAAGCACTCCCAGAGAGCTTCCCCAAGCTACCCTCCTCCCTCCGCTGCCAAATTTAAGGATGGTCATAACCACCTCTTCCAGCAGGAATTCCAAAGCCTCTTACCTTATGATGACAAACATGACCAGAGAGTTTCCCACCAAGCCGACGATGAAGACCACCGAGTAGACAGCAGTGATGATGATGGGGATGGCAGTGGAGATGCTGGTGTGGTTGTGCTGGGTGTCCCCCAAGGTCCCAGTGGCATTGCTGTCATAGTCCGCCCAGTCCAGGAGCAAGCTGTTGCTGGTGCTGGAGGCATGACAGGGCCCTGGGGAGCAGGTGGAGTCCGGCTCTTCCCGAAAAATCTGCACAGGAGCATCCATAGGAGCACAGCCACCAGCAGCAGCAGGGAGACCGGGATGAGAACACAGAGAGCAGGAGGCAAGTAAACTAGAAAGAGGGGAGAGAGGGAAAGAAGCAGAAGTGCTATCACATTCAGACTTCTGAAATTTGTACATGTTAAGGGGAGCTCTGCTGTGATGGGAACTGTTATTTGCCGAGCAGAGATTTAAGCAAACCACATTCGTATTAAATAATCACAAGCTTTACATCTCGCTGTCTAATGCGTAGGTGCACAAGGAAAGTTTTTCTTTACTTTCAGAGGTTGCACAGAGAAACAAATGAGATGGGAGACAGCTCAGATCCACCCCCACACTTTAACCCTGTCCCTCCCATCCTCCATATTTTAAGTCAAATAGTATCCTAATGACAAGGGCTCCTTACTGCCTAAGCTCTGCCATAAAGGGGGGGAGAGAGAAACCCACCACCTCGCTGCACATCTGCTTTGACATCCTGCCCTGAGTTATTTTTTCCCAGTCCCTCACCTGCTTTCAAAGAAGAGATGCATTAATGGCACAAAATACCTCTTTCAGTCCGGGGAAAGGAGCAGAGTCCTCAAACAGATGCTCTTTGCAGTAAAAGCGAAAAATCAAGCAGCTCCACTTGCCTCTCGGAAGTACCACCGACCTTCTAGGACTTTTGAATGTGTCTTCAGAGTGGTGTGCTGGCAGCGGAGCCGATTCCCGGGCATGAGCTGCGATGTGGCAGCAGCAGTTGCTGCTGTTCCAGCTCCCACCTCTTCCCCTTTTCCCTCTCAGCCTCCCTCCTGCTCTGCCAGGGCTCCAGCAGCACTCTGCACTGATGCACACGTTCTCCCCTGTCCCTGCAGCTCAGCAGCTCACATGACTTCTGCCTAAACACTGAGAGGCAGATAAATTAAAAGAAAAGCAAAAAAAAAATAAGTTCTGCAATGAATGAACGCTTATTTTTAATACGCTTTTCCGTGTTGACTTTCCCCATTCCGCCTGCACTCCCAGGCCTCAAGCAACGATTCTCTCTGCCTTGTTGAGTCCCACATGCTTTTACAGACTAGCAGATGCTGAATAAAACAAGAATTTTCAGTTTAGAAGCCTCGCCTGGTCCATCAGCTCTTTCATGCCTCAGCTTCACAACCGTGCTTCTAAAATACTTCTCGCTGGGTGACTGTGCTCCTGTTTCTTTACACCTGTGATTTGGAGGGAATTCAGCAGCCAGCAGAGACAGGGACCTTGGTCACTGTCCTGAGTTTGCTCAAGCTGTTCCACACTGTGCGAGAAGCCAAGAATTTCCTGGAGCACTGCGGGAGCTCTGCTCTCCCCAGGCTCCAGCTGCAGCCAGGGATGGAGAGGCAGTGTGTGCAGAAATCACACCCCTCGGAGATTTTTCCTAATATACTCCAGCAAGCAGGGGCTGGGAACACACCAACGTGTGTTCAGGCTGTCTCTTAAGTTGCCAACAAGCCTTGAAATACCCAACAGCAGTCCCTCTAAATGGCAAATTGGAGCGGTGAGGCAAGACCCTGAGTTGGTCCCACTCCCTTGTAAGAGGGGGGGAACAGCCAGGCTGGCTGTGTCTCAAAATTCGTGGCAGGAAAGCAGGTCTCTGCTAGAAATAGCAAATGGTCGTGACTCTGTGGGCATTTGGTGGAGCTTAGACAGCTGGGAAAGGGGTTGTGGCTTTCCTCCATCCTCTTGTAATGTTGACACTTGGTGCTCCTCTTGTTGGGTGTCTGTGGTCTGGCTGCAGTTTCCATTTCTAAAACTTCTTTTTTCTAAACCTATAATCAAGATTAGAAATTATGTCAGCTGCAGAGTCAGAAGTCATGAAGGAGATTTAAAAGGTACAGATCCCCTTTCTGAGAGGCAGAGGCTTGTGCAAACATAGTGATGACTTTGACTCCAGTCACTGCTTCTCCAGAACACCAGCATCTGCTCACTATCGTCTGTATAGACCTGTCTGAAAGTTTCACCCCTAATGAAGACGTACAAAATTGCAAAAGAGGAAACATGTGACAAAAACACCCCCAAGCCAAACACATTTTAAGGATGGAACACAGACCTAGCACAATAATAATTTCTTGGAAGATAAAGGGAGATCCTGACATAAACTTTACCCTCTGTCCTGTTCCTGTCCTCTGCAATCCAGGGGCTTTTGCAAATGTACTGAAAGGAAATGCTACTGCTGCTTCTTCTCATATATAGTTTTCCTTGGTGATTTTCAGCTTCTTGCTAGCATCTTCCTTGGAGTTATGCACATTCTGGAATTAAACTATCCATGAGAGCTGTAAGATAGCAATATTTTATCATTCATTGATAATTCATCTCTTACGAGCAATCATTTTGTTTGGATAAGTACCAGAGATTTGAGTATATGAAGCTGCAAAATAATCAGTCAAGTGGATTCTAAGGGTTAGGCTGAAGTGAGGGAGAAAGCAGCAGCAGTTTGTCATTCTTCAATTGCCATAGGTGAATCAGAATCTTCTACATGGAGAAAAAAAATCGATTATTGCTCTGCATAAATCTAACACACAAGTCAGGTAAAAAACTCAGTCATATCTATAGCAAACTCAAAGCTTTTTCAAGCATCGGTGGCTGGACACTGAGCTACTCTTTCTCTAGTTAAATTCTGTGCTGAATCTCTCCAGTGACCTTAGAGCTAGCACAAAAAAGATGTGCTCACAGATATGGTCACTACATGGGATGGGAATGAGGTGAGGGTCGACCACAACACT
Source organism: Syrrhaptes paradoxus (assembly GCA_013400615.1). NCBI lineage: Eukaryota > Metazoa > Chordata > Aves > Pterocliformes > Pteroclidae > Syrrhaptes > Syrrhaptes paradoxus. The sequence continues at coordinate 59,982 of VZTO01025524.1, forward strand.
GCAAACTGCAGGGTGAGCCAGAGACAATATTTAAGTTGTCTGGTGCCTCCTCTCCACCTGCTCTACCTTAGAGGCTCAGCTCTGGCTCTTGGTAGCTGTAGGTCGTTGCAATTCAGTAGGAGGAAAGCATTGGGCTAGAGAAATTATTTTTCTTCTGAAAGTCAAGTCAAATTTACATAAACTGTTCAAAATAACCTTTTACTTTCTTGTGTTTGATTTCCTGGTGAAAACTTTAATATCTGGATTATCAGCAGTAACTGGTCTCGTCACAGGTGCTGGAAACACCCCCAATGATCTCAACAGAAAAACCAAGGGCGGAGGGACAACCACGCTCCATCACCATCTTCATCCCCTTCAACAGGTAACTGCTCAGTGCGCCTGTGCCCTTCCCAACAGCCCTGTAGAAAAGGCCAAGCATCTCCTGAAGTCACGAGGGAAGAGAAAGAAAGGGTTTGCAGGTGACCCAACCTGCTCTGTCCCCACACCGATGCCAGAAGTCCCTGTCCCCTCTGAGAGATCGCATTAGGAAAAAGGCCCTGTTCTTTCAAGGGGAAGATTTAGGGAAGACAGAGGACACAAAAGCACAGCCTCACCACTCAGCTACAGCTTGCCTCCAAGCACTGTTACAAACCTGTATGCATGCACTCAGATATTTTTCACCACAGCACTGCAGAGTCAGCGTTCATCTCACTGGACTTTGGAAGACACAACAGAAATCACTTGGACTTTTTTTCCTTCAAATACAAAACTATGTGACAAATTCTATATTTAGGAAACGTTGTTTAAGTGGTGAATTCCAGCCCTCAAAAGTAAAGAAATACCACACTCAGTTGTCCAGTACCTAGCCACTTAAATACATGTGCATTTACACAACCTATTTTTTTTTCCCCCAGCTCTCTGCCTCATTTGTATGTCAGCTACACAGTATTTCTACATTTAAGTATAAGGAAAACAATAATTTGGGAATTTTGTATCTGTAATGTATTTTCTTTTGCAATCCTAGTGAAATACTTTGAACGAATAAGGAACATGAGGGGAGGGATATATGTGATATTTAACAATAACAGGTGGGAAGGGCTTCAGCGTTGTCTTTTTTATTACCAAAAGCTAAAGTAAAGAGCTTGCCCTCATCAGCACACTGCTTCAAAACCTTCCCAATGTGCTGGGACATCAATTCAGCGCTGACTCAGAGGTAAGAATGAACCTCAGTGAATCACCGGCACGACTCTGTGCAGCAGCCGCTCACCCTGCTGCAGCAGAGACCCAGCTCCGTCCCTCCAGCACACGCAGGTTTTGACTGAAAGCTGCTTCGTTGCCAGCGTTGGTTCCCAGAAGGCCACCACTCTTTCTGGATTTACGTTAAATGTGCAGGAGAGGGCAGACCTTGCAGTTCAGCTCACTGGATACTTTGATACGGGATCATTTGCAGAGGTCCCTTTTTATTCTAGAGGCTGGGAGGGAGGCCAGATGAGTTAAGTGGAGCAGGCTCTTGAGATGTTTTTTTTAGTTCCTCATTGGTTTTACTACCTTATTGACCAAAGACTACAACAATAGTGAACCTGAGTAAAGGGAGGAGATGCTGGAAGCACTTTCTGGTGGCTCCAGTTGCCAGGGAAACAAAGTTCTCTTGTCTCTCTGCATCCAGAAACGTTAGCTCTCCGTGTGAATGCAGCAAGCGAGAGATGGGAAAAAACCAGATGCAGGAAGGTATGGGTAATACTGCTTCCTAAACAGCTTTTGCACACATATTTTCGTAACAGCAGACTAAACTTTCAGCATAAGGCTTGTGCTTTAGTTTTCACTTGTAGGTGGCAGAAGTTCATTTATATTTTAAAATAAATTGCTAGTACAGATCTCCACTGTCACCTTCAGAAACCAACCCAATGAAACCTTGAGCACTGGGACAGCCTTGGTGGCCTGTCCCAAGACACATCTGTCTTCCACCTTGGGAGAGCAGGGCAAGACCAGCCACCCTCAAACTGCTGACTGCAGGGAGGCACTGGGCAGGTGTGGAGAGGTGTCTGTCCCCAGGACTTTAAAGAGGGGTGTCGTACAAACAGGAGCTAACTGGCAGCAAGGAGGGCGGTGGCTGGGATTAAGGGGTTTAGCAGGTTGTCACAGGAGGTCACTTGCTCTGCTGTTGCCCTGCTGCTCCCTAGCCAGCTGTGGCACATCAGAGCAGGGGCAGAGCTGTCAAAGCAGGTCATCACTTTGCTGTTTTCCCTACATTTCATTTCATCAAGGTCCCCAGACAGAAGTTCTATGTCTTCCCACCTTTCCAGAGCAGGCTGCAGCTGTGACTCCTGGAGGAGATGGGAGGATGCTGAGGGCAGCTGAACAAGCACTGAAGAACAACTTTTAGTGCCTCTCTAATAGATTATTATATAAGGGTTATTTAAACTAAAAACCAAAACAAAACCAAACAAAACAAAGTCTTTCCCATTAATATTTGCAATTACTCCTCCTGTGGGGCACTATCAGTTAATCATCTTTCACAGTAAACTGGCTTCCCAGCATGTTGGAAGCACAGTTCTGCTGGTAGCTGGTACCACGGGGAGGGCACGGGGATCAGCTAACACACCCTGAACCAAAGCCCAGCTTTGGCTCTGAGACACTAGATGCTGTTGATGTCATTGACAAACTTTATGGGAATAAATAAAAGTCACTTTAAGGTTAGCCTGATTGTTTCTTTTCGGATTATGTGGGATAAGTACTGACTTCTCCCCAAAGAGCTCAAGCTCCTGGAGAGCTTTCTCTTTCCCTCTTTGACAAGCAAGGAAAGATGATTCATTTTCAGTAGGTAAGAACGGTGTTGATTGTATGTCAATGATACCCAAATCTTAATCTTTGCTTTAGACTTAGAATTGTTTGTTCTTTTTTTCTAGCCTGGCAAAAGAATCAGGCTGAAAACAAATGGTGTAGCTGGAGCTATAGAAAATAAATTCTACCTACACAGCCCCTAAACCTCACCCCTCCCACCTCCTTTACCTCCTGATTTTGGCACCTTCATTCATATATACTTAATGGCTTGAGCACAACAATGTTGTGATAAAACAGGGGCCAATTTAGCTCTCTGAAAAAGGGGTTGGCACCAGCTGACTAAGCCAGCCTCTGCTGACCCCAAGATAGATTGGGGAAGGCTGAAGCTCCCTTACCAGTTCCCCCTTCCCTTTTCCCCACTAATCGGGTCCTATTCGTTGCTCAGTTGATACCATGGAGAACTGACATGAGCTGCAGGAGTGAAGAATAGTAATGCTGAGAGTGAAGAATATCCAGAGAAGTCAGGAGGATGAAGCTTTCCTCAGAGCAGGAGCAGGAGTGAAGTGAAAGAGGGATTACTTACGTACACACGTACCACTGATACTCACAAACCACACCCTGAATTCCTTGAGGTGACTTTAAGCCTTTTGCAGCCATTTTCTTCAGCGAATTTGGTTAGAAGGGGAAGACAAACTGAAGCTCAGGCATAGAATGCCACAAAGAATATTTTACCCTGTATTGCTTGGTGTTACTTTAAATTGTTACTCAATTGTAGATTACTAAGTGTGGAAATGAATCTGAAATCTCGTGCCAATGTTTTGCAGCATATGGGAGTGCGCCTTCTGAGACATTTGTTTAAATAAGCGATGCAAGAAGATAGAGTCTGGGATCAGTTTGCCCATTGCTTACAGGAAATGTATTAACCAGGAAAACTCATGCTTTGCTCAGAAGGGTACTAAGGGGATCACATAAAATACCGAAGTCCAATTTATTGCCATTACTTACTGTGTGCAGTGCCACTAAATTCAGTAATACTGCTCATGGAGTAAAAATACCAGGCTAAAAATTTCCTTTCTAAAAGACAAGGAGGAGGGGAAAGAAAGTGGCACCAAAAAGAAAGATCCAGTGTAACTTAAGACTTTGTCAGAGGAACAAAGAAAATCATTGAAAGCTTAGGTGTTACACTGAAGTATATAGCATGTGACTGGGTTTTTTTTCACCTTTTTTTTTTTAATTTCACCACTTTTACTGTTCATATAACTGCCTATTATTGCAAATTATCAGCATATTCATAAATTCAATGGCACTAAGGCAGTTCCTTTTTGTTTGAATAAATTAGAATCCCATACCAGCTAATTTTCCAAAGTACTTTTCAATTGAGGTAGAAGAAGATTACTAATTGTTTCAGGTTGCTAATTGCTCTACCTACTGAAGGATTAGGTGGCTTTTTTAGCAATTGCAAAGATCCTTTGAAACCTCAAGAATAGAAAGTACTTTAGTGCCCAATGGTTTTATTTCTATTATTTCAATATCGTGTTTTAAGTGAAGACACCAGTGTGTCTCTGCTGCATGGGACTTCTTACTTTTTCTTTCGTGCAAAATTTTTGCCACTTTCTACCAGCAGGGAGAGTTGGCCAGTCAGGCATCTTACACAGCTGGCTGTTCAAGACGGAACAACCTGGGTTTTATCCACGCAGGCTAGGAAAGGACAAGGCATTCAACGTGCACAGAAGTGCTTATTTCACCTGACACAAACAAACCACTGATTAACATTAGAAAACACGAGACATGCAAAGAGCCTGTAGTGTTCCTGACAGCGTGTAACCCTTTGGCTCATTTGCAGCCTACAGACAGAAATTTCTCCTAAGAAATACTCGCCTTAGAGGGACTGAGCCCAGAAACTGGCTTTGTAGGAGAATATGTAATTTCTAAGAAAATCTGCATCATAACTAAAACAAATGTTACTCTTAAAATTTTCTTGCAGGTAACCAGAATGCAGATGCTTTTTATGGGCGAGCCAATGTACCTAAGAAATTTTAAACAACAAAGTCCCTGAGGCTGTCTGGTGATCAGCTGGCAAAGATAGTGTCTTGTACAGCAGGTTTTTCCTCAAGTCAGAAAGCTCAAGCTCAAGCAAATAACCCATTCTTGAACATAATTTTTGTAGAAACTGTCTGTTTCAATGGCACTTTGTTACTGCCAAAGATGGAAGACGAATGCACACAGGGAGAGAGAGAGGAAGCTCCAGTAGCTGAGGCGGGCAGATAGGTTGGTGGTTCAGGGTACAGAAACAACCCAGCTTCAGAATTTAGCTTTTCCTCTTGGAGACCGTCCATTGTAGATAAACAAATATTCAGAGAAAGACAGATTGCTCTCTAGTCTAGCAGCCAAAACTCTTGCTAGACATGCAGAAAGCCAAGGCTCACCTCCTTGCTCCAAACCAGATCTGATAGTCTCGGTCTCTGGAACCAGGGAGCCTGTCCTTAGTGAGCCTGTTCCACCAGTAATATGCTCAGTTTAATCCAGAGCATTTGCATTTAAATTGCCAATGGCAATTTAGTAAATTCTAGTAATAAATATTCCGACATAAATGATAAATGTGAATCTGAGTGTCTTAATTCAATCACTCAAATCTGAAGTTTTGCTGTAGATTTTGAATGATATTTACCTTGAATTTTACCAAGTGTTTATGGAATGTTGCCTAGTTTAAAGTCACGAGATGTTTGTAGAATGCTTAATTCACCTTTTAAATTGATGAAGAGTTACGAAAGTCTCAAGAACTATTCAGGTTAAATTTACTGTGTTAGCAGTCAGCAATAAATTCGTACACGATTACGTGTCCTCTAGCAAGATAGGTTTGTTATTTATGATGTTAAAATTGATATGGAAGAGGCTAAAAGTTATAAAGAAGGACTTCTTCAAGATAAATTATGTCCTACTGTCCTGGAACAGTCAGGCAGGTGTAACAGAATTAAAATTTTTATTGCAGTGCTGCAAAATCAGTATCTTTTGAATGCTGCGTGGTAGGGACCCACACAGTGTTGTTTCAGAGATCAATTTAGACAATGGCAGGGATGAATCCCGGTTCCAAGGAAATGGTGACCTGGGTTTTATAGACAAGTCTACCGAGTGTGAAGGATCATGACGATCTTTATGCTTTTCAGAGCAATGCAGGATACCTCTTGTCATTAACTTTCCCTCCATTATTAGAAATACCAAAAATACAGGACCAGCTTTTAAGAACAGAACAGGATGAAAGAAGAGAGAAGAGCTATTCTCTGCAAGAAAGGTGACACTCTAAATTTTGTATATAGTCTGGACAACACAAGAATGAAGTATTTCAAAGTAGACAGAATCAAACAGAGGCCTCTGCTCTTACACCTTTGTTGCCTCTGTGAAAAAAAAAAAAAATTGAATGAGCCCAAGGTTGCTGTGAAGAGTTACATTCCCAGGTTTCTATAAGTGTCCTGGGGGGAAAAAAAAGCAGATAAACTGTTCTCATAATTAGATTTTCTCTTCTTTTTTGTGTCTATGGCAACAAAATAACCAGGGATCTTCAGAGTTCATGGTCATCCCTGTTGTTCAGCCAAGCCCCGCAGGCAACATCAGTCCCACCGCCCCTGGAAGTGCTTCACGCAGGCACGCGGGGGTTTAGGTGAAGGTCCTCTTTCATGGATGTTACCATGGAAGCCTCTTAGTAACCCAGCTTTGATAAGCCTTTACTGTGCAATTATGGGCTGGCGGTTAGGTTTGAAAAGCCGGCAGTCCCTCAGCACTGTGTTTAATCTGAAGACTCGTGGAACGTTTCAGCTGACACTAGTATTACACGCCCGTGGTCTGCCTTGGCTTGTTGGCCCTCCAACAAGATAGTGACAATGACTTGAAATAGTAATCTTATCTATACAATGTGAGTTTTCTACAGACATCATTTCTGCAGCAACATTTTTTAACAAATTGAAGGCCAGTTTTAGTTTTGACTATGTTCATTAATATTGTTCTTTTGCAGATTTTGCCACTTGAAAGGATAAATAAGATTTTACCATTTCCAGATGAATAATTCCTCCTGGAGAGAAGGTGTTTCTAGGAAAGGATCCAGGCTCAAAATTTTTGAACCTATGTACCATATATACACACAGCTACTGCTTCCCCCTGTGATTGCCTCAAGCTGCTTTATCGCAATGCTCGAAATGGATTTCAGGGGAACGCTCCACTAAAACAATTTTCAACATAATTATGTGTCCAGGTAGGTAGAGGGCTTTTAAATACCCCCAACTCTTCTTTTATTTCCCTGTGGGCCTTGTTTTGTCCATTCTCTCCTTTAACAGATCATGTGTCTGGCCTTTCTGCAAACTTTCCTGTCATTCCTCTTCCTGAAGCTTTTTCCATGTGTTAAGATCACTGGCTAATTACACATCAGACCTGTGACCCCTCTGTGAGTCAAATAGTCCATCTCTATCAAAAACTGTCCACCAGAAGCTGGCAGGACTTGGTCCAACGAGCCGTTAGTAAAGCCCTACAGGACTGGCCTTTTAAAGCAGTGGGATATTTTACTCTGATTCCAGATCAATAAGAAGGATAGAAAATAAAAGCACACCTAACACCATACATCCACCCTTTGTATTTCCCACCACCTGCATATTCAGGAGACTGGTCGTTTTCCCAGTCTGAATGCGGCTCTTTACCATGCAGGAGAAGGAAAGAGATTATGTAAGCCATTCAACTCCAGACCAACAGGAATTTCACTCGTACAAAATCCATATCCTATTGGTGCTGTAACTTTATGACAGAAAAAATTACTAATTAGTGTGCCTGAGAACAATTTCAGAAACTGAGCAGCAGAAGTACTAGCAGCTAACTAATGCCTCAGCCATCAGTATTAAAAATCCTGTTTCCACAAATAAAAATATACACTCAATGCACATGCAATTGATAATTGCTACTTTCCTGTGAAAGATACAAGCAACAATTAATTACAACTATTAAAAAACCCCAAATATGCCATTTACCTTTCTAGCTTTTGTTTTACTTCCCAGAAGAAAATTAATTGCACATGATCTTACCAAACCTACATTTGGTAAGACTGTACAACACTGAGGTTTGAAAAAATCTCTTAGGAAGCACGAACTGATACACGAGAGAGAGCAAATTGCAAAGCGGTTTAGCCTTATGACATTTTCAGTACAACCAAGAAATGAGGAAACAAGAAAGGATGACGCATTTAATTCTGACACTGATATACATATAAGGTGCAACCACGGTATAAGGTGCCCAATTATAATTTGCCCCTCCTGGAAAATCACCCAAATAAATTGAAATTAGACTTGTAAAAAAGGATCCTCTGAAGTCTGCAGGCACTCAGCAGTGCAACTGGCACTATCCTTGACATCTGGTGGGATCATTTTGTTACCCCACTTGTCAGCCCCATTTGTCACCTGTTTTTCTGTAGTCTGCAACCATGAGAATACACTGTCTCAGGAAGGACCATCAGTTTGATAAACATTTGTTGCTCCTGAACCTTCAGCACCAGCACTGTAAAATTAATTTCTTTTTCGGCATCAGTAAAACAAAAATTTGCTCGAGACAGCAGAAAATCTCCCCTGGGTTAAAGGCTTATTTCCCCTTCCTCTGTCTTTCCCTTACAGTTTTCTCTCCATTAAAACCCTGTAGTCTTTGGTACAAGAATGTATTTGGAGAAAAAAACAGACACTGCTTCACAAACCAGCTGGGTACTTCCAGTAGCCAAGAGGACTAATAAAAGTGAGGCAATAAAAGCCATAGTAAAAATAGAGGGAAAATCCTGACCTTTTTCCCGTCAACAGGAAAACACCAATTGACTGCTTCACCATCACGTCTGTACCTGCAATTCACAGTATTTATGAGTTTTAGAAAACATAGAAAAGGAAATTTTTGGTACATGAAAGACTGACATTTTCTACACTGAATTCTTCTCAACTGTATATCCTGTCTTTTTAAAAAAAAATTTAGACAGCTTTTCACCTAGCTCTTATGTGGAAAAACTTGCATGTAAGTTTTCACAAGAATTTGGTGAATTGCTTCTTTGCTGTTAATAAAAAATTCTGACTTTGGAAGGATAGTTACACTGGTATTTTGAACACTTCTAATTACATCTACATAAATTTACCACCATGCATAAGGGTCTAAGGAGAATAACATTCATTTAGCATTGAAGCATTTTTTTCAAGCCTGTTTTGATTATGAACATGATTAAATAAAGTATTCAATATTTAAAGGGGGGACCAAGGATGGATATCAAGTGGTATTTTTTAATACTAGAAAAAATGTTCAAATAGCAAACATTTATTTTGCAATAAGTCTAACGTAATCTTCATGGCTAATCTAGAATGCAAAGCTACAAATCAATGTAACAGTCTGTCTATTTTATATATTTTTTACAGAGATTACATGCTTCCAGTCTAGAGAAAAATGTTACTGAAGTTAATCAACATGCAGTTCCCAGAGAACCACTCGTTCACGGTCCTAGAGGCAGTAATGGCTTGGCAAAAAGGCACTGTTCCAAGTGGATAAACGATGCTCAAACTGACATTTGGAAAACACAAATTTATTAGACACTTAATCATATAGCACATTTTTAAGTGTACTTGCTTCGGAAGGAATTAGGTGTACATCAGTTATGTCAGTTTCTACCTTCCTGACATAAATAATAAAATATGGCACTGTGCCCCAGACAGCTATTGTAAACCAGGTCAGTGATCATCATGGAGACTTTTAGGAACTCAAAAATGCTTTAAAAATAAAATACGTTGTCTTAGCAGTACTGGAACGATTCCTGTCCTGTTCAAACCCTCCTGCCTCAGCCTCTCCCTCATACAGGGCTCCCAATGTGCACTCTCTTCTCCATCCAGCCATTCAGTTTTACTGAACTCATCTCACTTGTGTCCTTCTGATTCTTTTGACAAGCTGGGTTAAAATCAGCCAGTGGCTTCAAAAGCCATTAACAGAGACAGACAGAAAGATACATGTGACATTTAGTTTTGTTCTTTTTACCTAAAAACAAGTAATACAATTTGATACTTTCTGAACTGTAGGTATTTCATACGTATGCGTACAGCACAATAAGACTACGGTGCTGCCAGTCATGGCACACCTCCAAAATTAATCAGTTTCCTATGGTTGGAGATTAAAAGAAGGCAGCATTCTGAAAACAGTGTTGCCCTACCCTCCAGTTCCAACGGAGTTGAGATTTTATAGGTAGGAACTGGCCTCAGAGAAGTTAAAGATGCATAGAAATTTCTCCTGTTCCAAGAAAAATGGAGATGACAAAGTTCATGGTTTGATTTACCCATAAAAGCTGCATGCCAGAACCAAGGAGGAGGGTTTCAACTTGTTATTTTGGCTGCAGATGAACATGAGCCACACAGACAAAGCCTGGAGAAACGAGTCATGGGTGGCCTCTTTGCCACTGGACACACGCCAGGGTACATTCACCATTTGTGACACACAAGAGGTCACAGAGAGCTCAGGCATGTGAAATGCCCACTGCACCATTTATTATCGGAGCAGAGAACACGGTTTTCCATTAACGAGCCAACAAGGTCCAGTGTCAGGGCAGAGAGGCAGGAGCTGTCTCCTGCTCTTCACCTGGACCTACTGCCTTTGAGAGTGTAAATTTTCTGCAATACTGTCACACATGTGCTTGGCCCAACAAGAAGAGCAGAAGGTTCCTGTACCTTTGTTAGTTACTGTTCCTTTTTCTGAATCAAAAGCAGAAAAAGCAGAAAGCTGCTTCATCCGCAGTAAAGGCTGCCAAGGAAGAGCCGAGGCTGGTGGCCATTCTGCTGACCATGGAAGCAGCCAGACTTCATAAATATGACACGTCCTTAGCACCCACTGCGCATACAGTGACCATTTGCATTTGCACCCGTTTTGTTAGAATGTCAGACACCAGCCATTCAAAATACAATTTTGACAATGTGAAAAACTACACCGTTATCTTTACCTCAATTTAAAACTAAAATTGAAAAAGAAGAGCAAACAATTTGGAAATATTACCTATTCTAAGGAAAGGTCATATCTTAGTCATATCTTCAAAAAACAGCATGACACTGAGTGCTTTGAGTTCAATAATTATTTTATACTTGCCTCCTTGTTTAAACTCTAATCAACATCATATTTTTTTTTAATATAAGTTACCATTTATATTTTTTTCTGTCCTACCTAACTAGTTTTGCATCCTTTATCCTATTCCTACAGTTGACAGGATTGGTAGTACTTGGACTAAGCTTACAATCTACCTTTTATTTTAGTTACATTTATCATACATTAATTTTACTAAATCTCTGAGAGGCTTGCAAAAGATACTTTACAAAAATAATAAATACTTACTTTGTCTGAAAAATTGAGTTTCGAGATTAGTAGGAAACAAGAAACAAGGATTTGAAACAGAGAACTTGTTTTGGCAAAAGCAGATTACAGTTTTTCCTTTGTCTAGCACGGGTAGAACTGTGATCGGTAACAGAATAGAGCAGTCAGAGAATTTTTCTGGTTATGGAAATTAATACATATTGAAATTTTTTTTTAAAAAGCACTTTTCAAAAGCAGGCAGAAATCTCAGGACATCCTTAAATCACAGAGGAAAGGGAATAATCCTCAAGAAGGATGGCAGACGCGCTGAAATTTTTCTTTGTAAAGGGTAATGCATGCAAAAGAAAACAGAGAAAATATATCCTATAAAATATTCTGGAAAGTAAATTACAGTGAGAGATCCTGGTCCTCAGCATAACCTGTGAAGTAAAGGAAATTCCTTCAAAAAGGAAACTGCTAAAATTAACTGGGGACAGTTCTGAACCTTGAATCAGGCACATCTGGTCCTAAGGCAACCCATTTGCTTCTTGAGCAGCTGTGTGCAGCCTGGAAAATTCTCACAGCTCTGCTAGATGTGACCAGAGAACCAGAGACCGCAGAGCCAGCTCTTTGCTGGGACTAGCACTGATTGGAGTCCTGCTCGCCTGCATGCGGGGCAGGAACACAGCTCGGGAGGCCTTGGAGGGAGATTCCCGTGGGATGCCCAGGAGCTGGGCAGGAGGAGCATTTAGGCAGGAGCAGCAGCCTGCAGAGAGTTCTGAGGTGGGGAATAGTGCTGCCCTAAAGTGGGCACAACAAACCTTGTAGTGACCCTATGTTCAGATGCCTTCGTGTTTGGCGTCTGCGACATCATGGCCCTAATTCCTGGACTGGAACGTACCAGGGGAAAATGAAGAACACCCATTTCTACTCACAAACCAGTTTTGTGGCTCTTAGTGGTAAGAGACACATGACAGCCAGCTGGATAAATGACAGGAGCATTACTTCTGCCTAACCCAGCTATCTGCTATATTATTTCCAACTAGTGTGAATTTATCACACTTTTGGGTTGGTTTTTTTTTTCCTTTTTTCTTTTTTCAATCAAGATCTCTCTAATATTTTAGATCTCTCCTTTGACATTTGTGTGCCAGGAAATTCCAAAATTACTTGGTGCTAACTCATTGTCCATATTGTAAACTTTCAATAAAAAGAGAAATGCAATGAAAAGCATTCAGCATCCATAACAATCCACACTGCTGTCATTACACAGACAGCAAGGAGACTTCTTATCTCCTCTTAGAATACATTATTTTTCTGTGCAGTACAGGGTCACAAAGTCACTTAGCCACTCTCTCCCCAACACAGAGAAACAGAGAAATAGAATATTTCTAATAATAGAATATAGAAATAATAGAAATTAAATGGTATCCAATATAAAATTTTATAGAATAATAGAAATTAAATAAATCTCAAATTTCAGGTCTAAATGAGATATAAATGTCTCCTATAAGACGGGAATGCCACAGGAGACTCAGGGCACGTAGCAACTCATGGTCATACCCAGCTGGTGAGGGACTCACCACACTTGATGTGGACACCAACGAGGCTGAGCTGACCTGGTGCTGAGGATGGCCACCAGATCAGGAGGTCACAGATGACTTCTCTTCAATCTAAACCAAGAAATTACGAGCACATTGAATCATGTAGTTCACTTTGAGGGTGTGCTTCGGAGGGGAATTCAGTCCAAGCATTAAATCAGTTTGAAGAAAAGTTCAAATCCTACTCATGGCTATAAACAGAATAACATTAACTCTTCTAAAAGAAAGCATTGTTGCTAAAACCAAATGTGCTCCAAAGAAGGCTTGACTTAACCATACTCCTGTAGCTAGGAGGTCAATAAAATGCTTCATAAATTTTAAGATTGCTATCAGGTCTTGACAAAGAAATTAGCAGGCTAAAATAAAGCAGGCTTTATTCCTTGCTTCCTTTAACATGCTAATAGCCAGCTTTAACAATCACATAGCTGAAATGGTTTGTGCCTTTTGAATAGGCAAGTACTTCATGCCTACAAGCTCTCCTAGTGTTATTCTCTAGCCTGGTATTAAAGTTACTCTTGAATACCAAAGGAAAATTCTTGAGAACAGAAAATCTTCCCCTTGAGAAACCCACATTGATTCCGTAGATGTTAGATTCTGGTGTTACACACAAAAAGTTCGGTCCATCTTCTCTGCTCTGAGGAGATTATAGTCCTACAGGGGTATGAAAAATGTATTGGAGTCTCACAGACACCTGTTTTTTTCCCTTCTCTGGTTGGATTTGTTTCTGTCTGGACAAAATGAAAGAAGGTCTCCTGACCTTCTAAAGTTGGCTGTGATTATTGTGTTAAATTCCACTCTTGTTATGCTTATTTAACTGCATGGACCTTTTCTTTCTCGTTTCTGTTTATTTTCCCTGAAAATTCATCTTTAGATACAAAATTTACTTTGAAATTGCTGTAATATTTTACTTCTCTTTTGTGTCAATATGTATCTACACTTGAATGTAACAAACAGATGTAGATTAAAAATGGTTTTGTCCCTAGGAGATAAAAAATATAAAATATCTCCACGGTTACTTCCTTTCATTGTATTTGGAGGACTTCTCCAGTTCATAGGATAGTGCAAGTGCAGCATCATTGATTCTCATGGTCAGTGTGTCTCAATACAGTATATATCAATTTAGAAATAAAAAGGCAGCTCTCAACCATCTGCGCCTCAGAGACTCAGCATGAACAAGACCAGGAGGATTTTATGTTCTTTTTTTTTTTTTTTTTCCATTATGACCAGGAATAAACACTCTGTAGACTAAATCTTACCCTTGCTTATAATTCAGTAATTCCAGGGTCTTTATCACCTGCTTTTGGAAACAGCTGTAACACTATCACACCTTGTACAGTGAGATCCATCAGCTCATCATGTCCTGGGTCCGTATCATGCCAGCTGATATCTCTTCAGTGTGGCACTAACCGTGGCTTTGCTTGAATAAGAACAGTCATCCTTTCACACACGATCAAAAGGTTATTTCATCTGATGAAGGTTTGTCCTACGACTCCCTGGGTTTTCTAACCTGGTGAATTTCTGAGTATGATAAACCAGGTAATTATAAACAGCTAATTTGTTTCCACACCACTGCTTTTATCTAAGGTAAAGGCAAAGCAGTTTTTTTACATGCTTTAATAAAATGTTTTCATTAACAGATAGTTTCTCTCTTCTTAGAAGGTCCTGGCCTCACTAAATCCAGTCTGATTGGATCCAGGTTCTAGTTGAATCTCAGCCTCAAATTTCTTTGTCCTCTTGGACAAGTCCTGCCGGGTATCACATTTGTTAAGAGGAAGGCAGCATTATTCCTCAACCTCTTAAAGACAGGTTAAGGTTGAGTTAAATAGCATCTTGCTGCAAGCAAGCATTTGCTTACAACTGAAAAGCTGCAAAAGAAAATAAAGTCTTAATGCTGGGTGAAAATAAGTTGTATGGGCTGTGTGGCAACACTTCTCCCTACTCTGAGCTTGGGGTGCATATGTGTATAAAGTGGAGTCCTTGGAAGAAGATGCTGAAAAATTCTCTTTATCCTTTACAGGAAAGAGAGAAATATTTCATGAATCTTCCTGCAAAATATTTTCTCCAATATCTCCAATATTTGCTAAAGGCGATATTCATCATTCTGCTCCAGCATCATTCAGTTTTAGTACCACTTGAATGACATGACACTTTTCAAAGCCTACTGTGAAGGCAGTAAAGCAGTGCTCAGAACAGATAATATTCGTTATTCAAGCACCAGTGTTATTGACAGTATATCAAAAAGGTCAAATGAGCAGATTAAAAACTCGCGGTATGAATTAAACATATCGGTTGATCTTTATGACAGTGAATACATTTCACACAGGCAACAGAGATTTCTGTACGCTTTCTGTTAGCAGGTGTGGGCATATCTTCTGCACTTTCTGCTTGAGGAAGTGCAAAATATTTTTGGAGAGAGGCAGATGACAAGCAACAAGATAACAGGCTAGAAGGACTTGCAGAGGTCCAACCACCTGCTCAAACTAGGCTGAGCCATGAGGTCAGCCCAGATTGTTTAGGACTTCTTCCAGTCAGGTCTTGAAAACCCCCCAAGGATGGGAACTGGGGAACTGTGCCTGTGGCACTGTTTGACTGTCCTTGTGGAGAAGTTTTTCCTTGTATGCACTCTGATCTCTTTTGTTTCAGTTCTTGCCTGTTGTATCTTCCCCTCCCACCATGGACTGTTGCGAAGAATCTAGCTCCCTCTGCTCAGTGACCTCCCCATAGATACTGGGGGTCTGCTGTTAGGTACACCCAAAGCCGTCTCTTCTCTGGGCCAAAGACCCCATTTCCCATCTTCTCCTCACACACCAAGTGCTCCATTACCCGACCATCTCAACAGCCTTCTGCTGAACTTGCTCCAGCTGATCAATGTCTTTTTTTTCTGTTGGGTGACCCAGAACTGAATGCAGAATCTTGATGTGGCCTACGGAGTGTTGAGTAAAGGGGGATCAAAATTTCCCTCAACGTACAGGCTGTGCTGCTGTTGATACCACCCAGGATGCCATTGGCCATTGGCCATTGGCCATGGGCTCACGTGCCACTCACTGTCTGCTACGGCCCCCAGGACCTTTTCAGGGCATTTGGTCATCCCAGTCTGATGGAAATATTTTTCCTAACTGAGTTTTCTTGCCTGATTAGCTGCACTTTGCAGGTGTTATAGCAAGAGAAAAATCAAATTAAACAGTCTTGGTTTTTCACATGAGACTATTTACATTGTGCCAGGTCATATTAGTGTTCCTGGCTCTAAAACAATACAACACATATTCAGAGAAAATTAGAGAGAATAGTGACCAATAATCCACAGGAGACCAATGTGGGAAATCAAGAATCATAAAACACCACTGAGAAACAGAATAGAAAGAAATATTCGTCTGAAACCTATGAAACAGTTGGGCTATTTCTACTGCTGGTCTTTCAGGCTTTAAATGACCAGATTGCCCCAGCAAATGAAAGGAAAGAAGAAAATGAAAGGAAAGAAGAAAATAAAACAGCTATGGTTGCATCCGCAGCTGTCTATGAAGTATGAGAGCCAAACCAACAACACATTCTATAAATGGGATAACTTCCTTGGAAGAGAGCAGAAGATCTCATCACCCAGCATTACTCCTGCCATGTAACTTGTACATCCAAATCTCTCGAGTTACCTGCTCTATAGCTATCGTAATGATAAAAATTCTTTTAATGAAAAACAGCCTACCTCCCTTATTTAAACCCACATATAATAGTGAAACCAATGGGTTTGGGGCTTGGAGATGCCCCATACCTTTCCTTGGTGCTCAGAGAAGTTTCCTCCCACAGAACCTACTCTCCAGTTCAAGACATCCCAAGGGTCAAATTAATGAGCACAGTATCTCTGGCCCTGTTTCTGTTGCCTGGAAATGTTGCTTACCTGGAGCCAATGTACCAGTCAGCTGTTCTTTGCTCAGACACTCCAGCTTGCTAAGACCCAGGAGAAAATCTCTGTGAAGTTTAGAAGATGACCTCTCTGAAGCAGGCATTTCATATCTCCCATTGTACATCCGTGCTGCCATCCCAGGCATTTGAGACTCACCGAAAGCTGAAAACATGCTGCAGCCTAAATTAAAATAATCACCCAACTATATCACAGACAATGCAGTGCATTTGCAGTCAAACCAGAGATGGCATTTGCATTTTTACCTTCAGAAAAACCTACCCAATTTTATTTGAAATCAAGCTACCACAAAGCTTAAGAAGAAGTTTAGCTGAACATGTAATAGTGAGGTTGGCTTGTACTAGCAAATTAGTCCTTTCTTCCTGTTTTCTAAAAATATTATTTTGGATAGTCAAGCATACTGCATTTCCAGATCGGTAAGTGGTGAACACATCTATATCCCTTGATAGTATTTTCCTGTACGGGCAGACCAGCAGACACCTGTCTGGCTTTCCTCTGTATTTGTACGGCTTCTCACAAAGAATTGCCTCAGGATTACAAAGGGTTAAGAATATCATTGACTACAGCTAGTCTGCTTCCTGCTGTCACCCTGAGGTTTTTGACATTATATTTTTCAATGTTTGTGCCTTGTGTGGAACTTCTGAACCTCTCTTCCACCTCCATTTGCATTTTTTCAATTTGAATGTGATTTTAGGGTGTTTTGTGTCCAACTCTAATCTGTCTAGGCAGCGCTGAGCTATTCTTTTGATCTGAATGGCTTTTGCATACTGTTACCCCTGTGGATGTGTTGTGGACATGCTCTTATTTTGTCAGGATATTTCTAAAAGATCTGCATGTTTCAGCTCTGAGCTAAGTTTTATATATTTATATACACATATGCATATTTAAACCAAAAAAAGAAAAAAAAAAAGGAAATAAAATTGGAGGCTTAACTCCACAATACATTTAAATTCATTAAATAAA
>VZTO01025524.1:77623-148238 GCA_013400615.1 Syrrhaptes paradoxus
AAATAAAATGGGAGGCTTGGCTGCCCTTTTCCTGTACCTTCTTTAAGTAAGCAGTCTTCAATGCTCAGGACTATTATTCTGGCCTCCTCCATAAGTCTTAAATGTAAAGATCTCCCATAAGAAATCTAGCGCATCACTTCAGATAGAGAAGGGATATTAAAGCAAACAAATGTCTTTGGAGCCTATGGAACTGGCTTAGAAACTAAAAGTATCACTTTAGCGGTGTCACCTCAGCTCGCAATCATGTAGACTCGCAGAACTGTAGAACGGGCTAACGCCTACGCCTTGTTTCAGTGTGAATTTCTTTTGTATGAATTTCTGCGGCATCCCATGTTGAACAAGAGTATACAAAGGCCACATGGAAAGGAAAGTGGCCCTGAGACGTTGCTAACTGCAGAGGAACTCACAAGTATGGCCAGCTGTACGTGCACCTCTCTGTTTTCATTTTAATAATAAAAACCGATAATTCCGTTATTAGAGACAACAGGAAAAAAAATGTGAAAAGAAGCAGCCAGTCTCTCCACAGGTCAGTTGTTACGTCCTTCAAAAGGAGACCATCCAGTGTCTAGCCATCCTATTATCCTCTCTCAGCGAGAACTGGAAACTGCTGCGAAAGAAATTAAAAGCAATAAAGGAAGGAATGGTGTAAAGGGACTCCATGAGCAGGGACAGGCATTTTCCCAAAACAGATTTTTTTTTCTTTCTCTGATGGGATCAAATATAGAGAATCAATACTTTAACCCAGAAGTGCTTCATGGTTTTCAGAGGAACCTGCCTGGAGGAAAGGACTCATTTCCCATGAAGAAAACCGACACTTTAAGGGATAAATAGAGATATAGCTCTGTTTAATGCTATTTTAATACATTTACCATGTTTGGGGGGGAAGTAAAGGAAAGGAAAAGGTCAGCTTTCTGTCCTGACACGCTACAAACCTGGAAAATGCTGTTGTTTCCCTAGAAATATCGGAACTCTGAGTTCAATAAGCTCAGGAGGTTAGTGAGCAATAAATAAAAGTATTTTTGTTGTTACCTTGTGTCCTTGCTTTTATTGAGTTTCTTTGGCAGAAAGGATGTTATTACTCCTTTACCTCCCAAGCGTCTTCAGTCTGTACAAACTGGGGGTTTTATTCCTGAATTACACCTTTATATATTTCTGTAAAAATACAGATGCACAGAAACACATATAGTTTTAATTTTATAAAATACATATATTTGAAAAAAAAAATAGCAGTGGGCTTTCTCGATTGATTTCGCTAATTTTATTAGCTGTGGGAAGCAGCAGAGTAGCCACCTCTGGCAAAAAAAGGAGCAGATGTTGCACGGAGGAAGGGAGATTAGTTTCCTCTTTATATTCAGCATCTGCTTTAATCTTCTTTGATCCATTGAATGATTAAGCTCCAGCAAGACTGTTTGCACTTAGATCTTCCTGAAGCCTCCTCTCGCGGGGAAGGATTCTGCATCTATCGGGAAGGATTTGACGATCCACCTATTCGATATTAACATCCCGCAGATAATTATACCGCTTCTCTGTTTCAAAAATAGCGTGTTCCCTTTCTGTCACCTGCCCACCGCTGCGCGTGGAACAGGCAGCCCACTGCCCTGAGCGTTAGGACACCTTCCTTTGTACAACCTCTGCTTGTGAACTTAGGCCAGTAAGAAAAGCAATAAAGACCAAAATATGTGCCCATTACCATTGCACAGTAAAAGTTTTTTACCTTGAAAATGCTAGCACCTGAATGCTAATGGCAGACAACTGACCTTCGGTGACCCTTTTTGGTTGCATGCATCAGTTTTATCCAGAATGTTCTTCACATGCAAATGCTGGGGATGTTGGTGGTGGTGGACGCAGATTTTCACCGACTGAAATGGAGATGGACAGAAGATCTAGTTAAAGCTTTGGCTCTAAATGCACATTAAGTGTAAATAAGTAAATAATTAGTTCAATGTATTTTTTTTCTGTATAAGGAATATTTGTTTCTAAGAAATATATATAAAGCGAAATACGAAACAACTGTTCCTCACATCTACTTATCTGACGTTACAGACAAGCTGTATCGAGTCTTACTTCAAGTTTCACAGAAGCATCCTCCAAGTCACACACTTGATCAGCTAAAAAGCATGAACTCATTGGTGTCAATTAAATGACACTGTGTTATTGGCCTAAGGGGAAGAGCCGAAGAGAGACTGTCCCCTCTAATGTTAAGTGTCACCCAATTTCCACCTCTATGCTAAGGATGCAGAGACACAGAGGTAACAGTCAGCATCTGCATGAGCATTCATTCTCATGGAAGACTTCTACAAAGACTACCTTCCAAAGGAAATTTTACATTTTAATTTGAAGAAATGTAAAGTCTACTCTTCTTTCTGTCCCGTCAGAAAATTATCTAAACATAATATAATTTTGAGAGGGGAAAAAAAAAAAAGGAAAACTAAAGAAACAGGCTACATAATGAAGAACCTTGAATCTTGTTAGAAAACATATTTTTAATTATGAAAAAAACTATTGCTGTGCTCTAAAAGACAGTTATTTCTGTGGGGAGAAGCTCCTGAACTAACGAGACTGTGACACAGATCTTTCTCTGAATTGTTTAGGAACTGAACTGCTGAAAAATGTTGGTTGAAACAGGAGCCTTCAGACAATTCCTGTGTAATGATAATGATAACAACAACAACAATAATTTCATCCAGTCATTGCAAAGACTGATTTTTCTCCCATGGCTTGAACACAACGGACATCCCAAAAGCAGAAGCTTTCCCAAAAGACTGTGGTGTGTGTAATTAAAAGAGTGCATCAGCAGCATATGCTGCCATAAGGTTTAAATAAAGAAAAGCCATAATTAGCAGCAAGATGTTAGTGGTGTTTTGAATCTGCATTTAAATTAGATCTTGCACTCAAATTCAGCCATCCATGTACTTGGTGTTTTTTCATGTGTGCATTTTTTCACAAAGAAAACCATAACCTTTGCCTTACAACATCGCAGTATTATCTCCCTAAGCCTTAACGATTCAATAATTATGTTCCTTTAAAACAACGGATAGAAGTATCTCAGGTATCTCACAACATCAAAATATAGCATCAAAATATTTTAAGGATTCAATAACTGTGTGTCCCTGAAAAAAAACAGATAGAGGAATCTTTGCATTAGCTACCAAGAGAGGCTGGGCATCTGATTTTCATGAGAACCTGAATTTCAAATGACGAAAAAGGTGTGTTAACACAGCCTAGCTTGGCTGTGCACCTGAATACCAAGAGTATCATCATGGGAGGAATTTTGGTCTCCTTTGAAAATGGGTAAAACTGCTTTGTAACTAGTGTGTGGTCAGAGTAATCATCAAGTAAATTAGATCAGAGTCATTAGCTTACTATGAATTATTACACCCTTGCTAAGTGCTAAATAGCTTTTTCCAGTAAACGAGAGCTCTGAGTAAACATACCTGGTTGCAGAGGGTTGGAAATCAAATCCTGCACATCTGCCTGGGGTCCTCAGCTGGAGATACCGCATGGAGAAGAAATTTTGGTCAGCCTACCCCTCCTAGAAAGCCCTGAAAAATATAAAATACAAGCAGTCCATTTGCCATCCCCACCACGTTTTTGTACCTACACGTGTGTCAGAGTTATTGGGGGGAACAGTGGCAGAAGGCAGTCTTGGGGAGTTGTTTTTCTTCAACAACAAATTAAAGACAATAAAAACAACAATAGCAATAATAACTCAATACAAGTAATTCAGAAAAAAAAATATTATTTCCCAGATCCAATCATTCAACATCAAAAATGTCAAAACTGGGTGGATCCCACAGTCTCCAGGCAGGACTCCTGGGTACCATATCCATGTGTTTAAGGAACAGAATTGAACTCTCCTCTAGCTGCCTGCACTCTTTGGTGAACAGGGTGAAGAAATTGATTTGAGGACAGCAAGCGTGCTCCTGAGGTTTGACCAGCTGAAACTACACTGCTGATAGATTTTTGCATAGATGATATCTCTACCACTTCTGTGCGAGGTCTGTGTGGGAAAGGTTTGATTTAACTTTGAAATAAGCCAAGTAAGACACAAGCACTCTACAGACAGTCTAATTTAACTTCCAGACAGAGCGCTAAATTTCTTCAGAAACAACATATTCAAGATCAGCCAGACACCCAACTGTGTGAATGGCTCCTGCACGTGTTTCTGGAAAAAGGAACAGTAAAAAAAACTGCCTGGAGGACAGAGCAATGTCATTTTTTCTTGCCAGAAGTTCAGCTTGATTACTTGAACTTAAAAATAAAGTATTTGGTCCTACAATATTCCTGTACACCTGTGTGCAACGATGCCAATCAAAGATCAGAACCGTATCTAGGTCAATATCGTTCTTAGGAGTGATTGGAAAACTTTTGCTGAACTCTGAAGGAGAATAAGATCTCGTTAAAAGAGCAAAAATCAATTCGGTTTTAGAAATACTTCAACAGAAATTTGTATTTTATAGTCTGTAGCTCTTTTGCTTCTAAAAGTAGGACATTCGGGCACAGTGGTGAGCATAGCACAAGGACAAGCGATGCTTTATCTGCAGAAAACAGGGAAGAACATTAGCAAAAGCAATATGGACGAACATTAGCAAAAGCAATATTTCAACCAACCGAAAGCACTATTTGCATAAACTGTCCCTTTCGCTTTCTAAAGGCGATAAACAAAAACTAGACATTGTTTCTGCAAGCTGCCCCCACTGCACAGGAGCTGAAGTGGAATTTTTGGCATTGCTGTTGAAGCAATTTAACCCCAGATCCTTTGGACTACAAGGAGACAAGTCATATAGTGAATACGCCAAAAAAAAGAAAGGGAAAAGCAGGATGTAGAGGAGAAACAGACACACAAAAATGAAACTAGGGACATCCATTCATATCAGCTTTTCATAAATTAATTCTTTATGAGATGCCATTTGTTCATTTCTGGTATTTCAATGTTTTCTATTTTTAAATAAACAAAATATTTCCCATGCTATTAATTCAAACTTGAGATTATTTTTTTAAATTTTGTATTCCCTTTAATTTTAACAGCATACAGATTATTTATCTTGGACTTTTCTCTGAGCATTCAATAATGAAGAACTAACTTCTATAATTAAAATAGAATTATCCTGTGCTCTGAGATGCACTGTAAATTCTCGAACTGAAAACAAAAGAAAAAAAGAAAGCAGAAACAAGAGACATCTTTTACCCTAATCCAGGAAGATGCATCAGCACTTTGAGCTATACATTAATATACATTGCTGCTCTTGGTTCAGCATAGAAAGCAGCATCACAGCATCACAGCACAGAGAGGGGGACTTCAGTGCTTCGTTTCTGAGTGTGAGGCAGAAGCAAGGCTGCACCCTTGGCAGCATCCATCCCCAATGGGAAGCGATTCTCCCCCCTCACCAGGGTGTGTCAGTAACCAGCACCATCCCAGCATTGCCCTGTTGATTTTCTACTGCTGTGGAGGAAAGAAAATCTATTAGGCAGTGAAATACCTAAGGAGACACTTGGATGTGAAGCTGTTTACTCAGGGTGTGAAGGAAGCAACCAGAGAGAAGGTTGCCCAAAGGGAGGTGGTTTCATTCACACCGAGGAGCTGCAAGCAGGAAGACTTAGGGCAGCTCTGTGGACCCTGGGAACTTTATTTGCAGGCTTGTGACCGGCATGCAAACAGCAGGAACACACCTGGGGGAAGCTACATCTGCAGGCCGATGGCACGTCTCGCTTTGCAGCTGCAGGGATGGGCCAGGCTGCGTGCCTGGGTGTTTTCTCCCGCTGAAGTGCCACAGCTATCTTCCCAGGTCGAGGCATTGCCTGGATCAGTTCCTCTGAGACTGTAGATACTTGGTGTTGCCATGGAGCCAGCATTATCCCTCTGAATGTAATGTATCAAACCCGAGAGAAACCCTTGACTCTGTACTTTAGGGAGGGATGAAAGCTATACTGTCAAAAGATTTTGTTTAGTAAGTGTGTGATGGGTTTGCCCTCAGCTGGGGGCCATACCACACACTCACTCACACAATCCCCACCCCCATCTGAGGATGGGGGAGAGAATTAAAGGGGTAAAGGGAAAAAAAGGAGTCGAGGGTTGAGATAAGAACAATTTAATAACTAAACTACAATAATACTGAAAATAATACTTGAATATCCTGGTAACTATAAACACCATGTACCAACCAGACCAACCAGACATCACCAGCCCAAGGGGACAGCCCAATCTAAGACAGAATCTAAACAACATTGCCTCCACCAGCACAGCAAGCCAAAAACAAAATATCCACTCCGAGCCCTCTCTTCTGCACAAAGGAGTTG
Organism: Syrrhaptes paradoxus; assembly: GCA_013400615.1. Lineage (NCBI taxonomy): Eukaryota > Metazoa > Chordata > Aves > Pterocliformes > Pteroclidae > Syrrhaptes > Syrrhaptes paradoxus. The sequence goes on from VZTO01025524.1 coordinate 83,921, forward strand.
GCTGCAGGTACAGCCAATGCACCGACCCACTGACCCATTTGTTATTCTGATGTGAGTAAATCTTGACCATGATTTCCAGGTTGAATTTTAGATGCCTCTAGGGGTAAGGTTAATCAGAATTATTCTACTCCAAAGAGACACAGACACAAGCCCTTTGGAAGACATTTTCTGAGCAAACCAGGGAAAAAAAAGACAACAATAAAAAAATAACACCAAAAAACCCCCAAAACAAACAAACAAACAAAAAAAATCCCAACCAAACCATATTAAAAATATTTTGACCAGTTCAGCTTCCTCTAAAAATTAAAACCTTAATAGGCTTTTGTTAAATTCAAACACTCACTCATGTCAGGATCAATAGTGCATGGATGAAATTTTAGGATTGACGCCCTCAATGGGTCTGAACGCTTATTTGGATGGGTGGAGGAAGTTGTTTTTTTTAACTTTGATATAGGAGGCTGGAGAGCTGCCTTTACAGCCTGGTAAGGCAGAAACACAACAGGGACTTTAATGCCAGCTTTCAAAACCCCTTCACAATTTTGAGATAAAAGATAGTTTCCATCTTTTTTTTCTCCAGATTCATTTTAGAGGAATGATTGGGTTTTTTGTTCTGAGGACAGAGGGTTTCAGAGGCATAAACCAGAACTTTATCCATCAAATGGACAGATGCAAGCATCATCGTGCTTTTTAACTCCTGTAATACAAAATTTGATCTCGCTCTCCACATTTTAGTTGCAGCATCGTTTAGATACTGCAAGATTCCATGTTTAAAGGAAATTAAAAAAGAACAAAAATCAAAACCACAGTTCAAAAAGGTGTATGCCACGTGTGTTTTCCTTCAGTGACCTTTAAAAATATTCAAGCTGCTGTTTGATTTAACATTTCAACAGCAAACATATTGTAATGGACAGGAGACTGTTCTCAAAGTTCACAAAACTGTTTGCATAGATGAAAAAAAATATTGTAATAGAAAACAAAACAAACAAAAAACCCCAAACCTGTAGGTTCCTTCCAGGTGTAGAATAACCTGAAATCAGTAAATTTTTTTTCTTTGCAGGCAGGAGTATTTTCAAGCCCATTACATCCAACTGTCATATACATACTCATGGTTCATGGACTCTACTGGGGTTTTTTCCCTGTCTGTATTTAATTCCCAGCTCACTATTATCCTTCCCTAGAGTCCGTAGGTGACTATTGTAACAAGGAGTGCTTTAGAAAAGCATTCAGCAGGTGAAGTGCTTTTTCTGTTTTGTTTCCCTCTCCCTCCAACATCTCTCACCCCCACTGGTCTGAGGGTCTTTTGCTAATCTGGGCAATCGTTCACATCCCCTGGAGCTGTGCTGGAGGCAAAGCTCCCAGTAAAGCCATCTGCTTCATCTTTAGACAAAAACACCAACCAAACCCAAACAAACAAAAAAAAAAAAACCAAACACAACCCTGTGGGTGCGGGTTGGTGTTTTGGGTTTGTTGTTGTTTTGCGTTTTGGTTTTTGTGGGGGTTTTTTGGTTTTTGTTTTTGTTTTTTTTTTAAGATAGAATTTGCCCTTTTTTTTTTGTTTTCTGTTCATTTTGCTGCCAGGTCTGTGCACACTCAATTCTTCTACCCCACATCTCCTGGTCAGTTTAAGTTCAGACAGGGCTTGAACTAAGCAGCATGCGGTATGCCAGCGCTGGCCACGTGTTGATGGCTTCTGCATCTTTGGTGCTGCAGGAGTTGTCACAAGAGTAGACAGCTCAGAGGTCTCCAACGGACCCAGGACCTCAACTGAGGTCTCTTCAGTTAGAACAGAGCAGCACAGAATATGCCGTTACTGGTTGCATCAGCGCCTTGGATGGCTGCTCCTGTATCCTTGGTGCTGCCAGCATTGGGAGGAGTTCAGATAACTCAAGGTCTGAGGCAGACCCAAAGGAACAATTCCCTTCGGACNCGGTGTTGTCAAGCGTAGACAGCTCAGAGGTCTCCAATGGACCCAGAGGGTCCAAATACCTGAACTGAGGTCTCTTCAGTTAGAACAGAGCAGCACAGAATATGCCGTTACTGGATGCATCAGCGCCTTGGATGGCTACTCCTGTATCCTTGGTGTTGCCAGCGTTGGGAGGAGCTCAGATAACTCAAGGTCTAAGGCAGAGCCAAAGGAACAATTCCCTTCGGACTTTTGGGCTGTCACTAGCAGTGTCTGAACTGAGGCCTCTTCAGTTAGAAAAGAAGCACTATGAACAATCTCTACAAAATATTCTCAATTTTAGGCTTTGTTGCTTTCCCTTTGCCTAAAACAATGTACACAAGGCCATGAGACCACTCCTGTTTATCTCCACTTTTGAGACAAAAAGGAAGGTGGGCTGGTTCTTTTTCCTAGGTCTAGTGGCATAACACTGCTTTAATCTCTCCGGCTGGGCAACTGCTGTTTTTATCGATGTTGTTTATCTTTTTCTGCTGTTGCATTATTTAAACATTCTGTCAGACAGCGGCACTCGGGCTAAATATTTTCAAAATCAATAAAACAAAATCCCTGCAACATATTACTTGTGTGGGGCGAAGTTTTATCACGACTGCACTGGATTTCACTTTTATAACAGACAACCTTCCTGATACTCTGTTTATTAGACATTTGCAGCTAAAGGTAAGCTTCAGGAAAAAATACTAATGAGGTATTGGCAAGTATACTGAAAATTATTCAAACTATTCCAGTTATTCAGCTCAATTCCCTTCTGAAAATATATTTGGGACCAAGAATCCAACTCATTCTTGGACTGATGCTCCTTTATCCTGCTCTCTAAGAGGACAGACAGCACAAGACCAGGTTTCATTGAAGGGTCCAAGGAAGATTTCCTTGACTTCAGTATATGAAACTCTGCCTTTGAGTTACTGCTGTCTCTCAAGACATAAAACACAATGAACATGTTTGTTTTTAAAGAACATGTTTAGGGAAGCTAAAGGTCTAAACATACAGAGCACTAACAATTCTGGGAGTGGGAGGGAGGGAAAAAAAAACAAACCAGATAATTTATTTGCATGAGGTGCAGTTACACTGCAGGGCTCTGTAACACGATGTAACTACAAAGAGTTGGGTTCAAAAGGACAAATTTTGTGCAAAATAAATTAAACCTAAAAATTAGAAAAGACAGATTTTGGTGCAAACAGAAATAAACAGCTTCCAGAAGTCCCTGAACTTTACTGGATGCTGGTAAAGCACTTGAGGGCATTACCAAGGTTGTCCTGCCCTTCTCCTCTTCCCTGTCTTTTGAGGGTGTCTGCTCTTCCTGCGCCAAGAGACTTTACACCCCAGCGTGTGCAGCCTTCCTCACACTCCCGTGCTCTTCCTCCCAGCACTGCTACCCCAGCCAGCTGGTAATGTGCTGGGAAGGCTGCTTTGGTACAGCAACAACACGATGGGAATAAAACGAGTCAGTCACTAAGGGAGCCATAAAATCACATTTTAGTTATGACACCATAACTTCTCCAAGCAGGCCAGTCCAACAACATACCAAAAACTCCACTGACAAAAAGCTTTGTTTCCCAGAAAACCCCAAATGACAACTCTCACAGCATATTTTTTCCAAGTCCTACTGCCAGGAGCCCCTAGATAAATAACATCCCAAGGCATTCACAGCCCAGTCATCTTCCCGCAGCTATTTGTCCAAAGAATGGGCTCGAAATATCCACAGAGCTATTCGGTGCTTTGGCAGTAAGTTACAAATATTTATTGATTTAGGTTTCCAACAGACTCAAGACTCCAGCCTGTTATCTAGCACGAAGGTACATATTCCCCTCTTTAGTCCTGCCAGAAAATAAAGGCTTTCTGCCAAACTAGTTTATTGCTGTTCTCCTTCCCCCACGGCTATCGGTACCACAGAGACCTGTCCATAAGCCTTCTGTGCAGAGATTGATGTTATCCTCCAGCCTACTACGTACACGGCCGGGTTGGCTGGTGCCTTCCTGATGGACCTGCTTTTCCCCCAGGGTAGCGCCTCTTCGTCCTAATCCAACATAATATTAATAACCAGTATTCTTCCTGCAAACTGCGTACGTACGTAGTTTTATGTGACAGAAGCAACCGTTACAGGGAGAGGTACAATCCAGCAATGCCACCGGGTGATTTCCCATACAACCGGTTCATCTTACTCACTCCAGCTTTGTTCCATGCCAGACATCCCAGTAACAGGAGCCCACGACAGCTAGCTTCATAAACACCTGCTATACTTGATAAAAACCCAATTTAAAGAAGAGATGTCAATGATAGTATCTCTTTCCCTGTTTAAAACCAGGTCCAAGATGGAAAGGATAGCCAGAGAACTTCCTCTGAAACAACTACATATCCACTGGTTGGGTTCCTCAAGCTCACTGTTCACTGCAACCTGGCAGACACTCTCTGCACCGTGCATGCTTACAAACCTATTATCTGATGGGTCACATTCCCTGAGGTTTTGTCCACGTAATGCTTATCAGTCGTAAGTGCCATAGGGATGGGATTTTGAAATTATTTCAAACAGCCCATAACTAAATCAGCCAAATTGTTACCATTTTAGATTCAATTCATCATTTCGGTGCTGTTATCCACAAAAAGTCCCTGAAGATGCTTTGCTTGCTGTCCACCTATTGAGCAGAAGAATCGTGATCCAGTTGTTACTGTATTTATTTCACCCTAGAAAGGATCACCAACCACTGACGCACTATTGAACAAAGGAAGCCAAAACCTCTTTAAATCTCAATTTCCCTGTTTTTGTTTTAGTTTCAGTTTTATTAATATGCCTCTTTTTTTTTTGGTCTTTGAAATAACTGACAGTTAGTCACAAACATACCTTTCATCCTTTAAAAAGCCCACAAGTCTCATGATGCTAACTCTCTCTTCCTGCATAAGGGACAAGCAGCCCAGCAGGCATTCGTTAACCCTCTCTTTTGAAGCACTGTTGTTCTGATGTTTCAATATTATTGTAGTTTAGTTATTAAATTGTCCTTATCTCAACCCACGAGTCCTCTTTTCCATTTACCTCTTTAATTCTCCCCCCTATGATTGGGTGGGGGCGGGGACTGTGTGAGCGGGTGTGTGTGGTTTGGCCCCCAGCCAAGGGCTAACCCGCCACACTCAGACAATTTTCTACATTTTCTAGTGATTTTCTATATCATTGAAGAGACATTCAGAGAAAATATGGCTTAATCCTTTTAAAACCAAAACAAAACACACAGTCCCCCAGTACCAAGCAGATTATACAGCTCATTGTACGGATGCAAATGAAGCCACCACTAAAGATACGTGCAGAGGATTCAATTCTCCTTTTGACCTTAGCTCCCACATGCCAGTTGCCTGCCTTGTATCAAATAGTTGTTCCTCAGCCAGTGAAAAACACCTGCTGTTTCCATAGATGCTCATCTTTCTGCAGCCAAACAGGACCTCTGCTGCAACGGCTCTTTTGAAGAATCTAAGGATTTAGGATGCTGCCAACCAGCAGCCAGAGCTTATTCCCTTTCCAAAGCCAAGTACAGATATATCTCCAGAAGGATGGGATAAACCGGGCACAGCAAAGCCTGAAGAACACTGATGAAACCTTCATTACCCTGTTTGTGCAATTCATGTCATAAAATATCATAGAAATTCCGGAATCAAAAATACAAAAGGCTCCAGAGAGACCTTACTGTGGCCTTCCTATACCTAAAAGGGGCTTATAAGCAAAATCCAGGAGCTGAGCATCCCCGTCCATCTGTTAGGACTCGAATCGCATTCAGCCAGAGACCACAGCATCAAGGGGAAGCTGCTGGTCCATAAGCGAAAAGGTGAAACAGGTTGCAGATTTGCCAGAAAGCACATTAAGGATTTCTGCTTAGAGATTATTGTAGTCTTGGGAGCAGGATGGCTACAGAGCTGAAGTCTCTTCCCACAAGGATCTAGACTGACCAGAACAGGCGTTTTTCCCTCCTGATACTGAGATCTTTTCCCCTGACAAACTAACTCACCAAGTGAAGATGTGTCACTGTCTATAACCTCTGCTAATTCATTTTACGCTGTATTTTACACACCTAAAGAAGGCTGAGCAGTAAACAGCTGTCTTGAATTTCATCCCATTTCTTTTACACCTGTTTCCCCAAACAAGAAAGAAACCCATTGCACATTCTCAAGTTATAATTACAAATGAAAGTGCTTAACATTTAAACCACCAAGGCTCTGCTGCTAATACAGCACATACGGGATGATGGGCCCCTCTCCAGGCAAGAAAGCAAGATGCTGTTAGCGTGCACAATGCCTAGCAAAAAGGGCAACAGCCCCCATCTGGGCTGGGAGAAATATAAATAATTTGCAAAAGAAGATTTAATTTCACATCTGAATTCGGAACAGATATGAAAAAAGGCTATTGTGTCTAGGATTGACATTTTAGATACCACAGGTCAAGAAAAGTTTCCTGATCTTCATTTACTGTTGCTCCCCAAGAGTCAAAGCCTTCTCCCCATCCTGTGGCCTCCCATTTTTCTCCTAATTACAAAGCTGTTTTCCTCCAGTCAAGATATATAAGTGATAGATTGTGACTTATCTAATTACAGCAGCTCATCTAGCTCAAAATGATAGCACCAGTTAATCACATAACTGCTGCCAACAAAACCAGAGAGAAACAAAAGCCAGTTCTAAACAGAAAATTAAGTCAAATAAATTAAAGAACAAACAATCCTGATGGAATCACAGTTTGCTTGTAGGCATTTTATAAGCAAACTTAATCTCAATAAATCCAACAAATTCTGTATTTATCCTCTCAATACTGCTTCTGTACAAATGGATGAAATTTTAAAGTGAATTTTAAAGAGAAACAATAAACCACTATATTAAAAATCACGACAATATTATATCAGCTCTTCTGTGAGAGAGCCACCCCTATCCAGGTGTTAAGTGGATTCTTATATCACCATATAAGATGAAATCAAGTTTGCATGGTTGGATTTAATTTCCATTCTCTTTATGGAGAACTCCCATCACCTCTGAAAAGCATTTAAGCTATTTAGGAACTGAAGTCTAAATGGAAAAATCTGCAAGCCTCAAAATAATAGCTGTGAATATTTATGTCCAAATATCTCAGCTGCCTAATTGGAAATATCAATTTGAAAGCAGGTATCTCTCTCCAGAAGGGTGTTGTGACCCCCAGCCTGGCGTTCTTGGGAAGTTTCTCCCTCTGCTTTGCTGGAGCAGCTCCGTTTTGCACAGCTGATCACCCAGGCACATACAACCTCTGTCTTCTCCATCTATAACAAGTGCTCAGGCTGCTTTTTCCCATTCTCTGCCCCAATATTTAACTTTCTATGTAAGCTGGAGAGCAATGCCTTGAAAGATAATCTGTTTCCAGTGTCAGCTCCACTATCCACTTGGAGCTGGATGGGAACCAGAACATCCAAAGGTGCTGACTACAGTTCCAGACTGGGAACCTCCAGCCCATCGTTCCTTCTCTTGGAGAGCCTCACATTGGCATCGTTAATTCAACAGCTATTAATTAGCTCCTAATTAATACCTAAACAATTTAGTTAAGGTAAACAAATCACTAACAGCTCATCACCTAAACAAGTTTTGTAAAAATAAAAAAAAACTAAGAAAAAAAACCCAAAAAAACCAAGCCATGCTGCATTAACAACGAGCCTGTTAAACTTTGGAAATATTTCAGAAAATGACTGTAAATTCTCTTAATTAGAGCTTGTTATGTAGTCACACGCATGAAAAAGCAGCCCCACATTTCAGGAAAACACATTAGAAGACTTTTAAGTCTTGCAAGCACACGCAAGAGCTAACCTCTTCTTAACTCCAGAAAACAGAAAAACTTCATCCTCCCTACTAACAAAATTAGCAGCACACACACAAACTCTACCCTTGCGTTCACCAATCTCCCCAAGTCTTACGAGCTTTCCCAGGATTATACCCGTTATCCCCACCAGGAACACAGACGGTGCCCACTTGCTGCAGGCAAGGAGGATGCCCTGTGTCCTGAGATCTCGGCTGGAGAACACCAAACAGAACCAAGGACTGAAATGGGGGAGGATGGGCAGAACACCAACATCGCTGCTCATGAAATGGGTCTGCTTAGGAAAGGCAGTACTGCTGCCTTAAGAAGAATTATCTCGGATTGAACAGCTACTTAATGCTACATACCTTCCCTTCCTATCTCCAACTTGCTGTGTGCCGAGGGAATTATGAGGCCACTGCAGAGGCACCGGTGAAACAGGAATACCTGTGTCATGTTAACAGAACATCACAGCACTACATCAGCAAGAAACCAGTCAAAGAAGGAAAACAGCTTTGGGGAAAATTATTTTGAGACAACAGAAGTGATTTTTTTTCCCCTATTCTCTTCAAGAGAACATGACCATGGGAATGGAGCAACGTAAAACTAAATCACACGGGAGCAACTCCGGATGGCTAAGGAGGGGGTGAAAAGGACATATTTGACCACATCGTTATTGGGATGCAAGAGAACAAGCAAACCCAGGTAACAATGCACAAGTGTATTGTCATATCACATTCTGTGGGAAAAACAAGTCAAACCAGCAGGCTCAGTGACAAGATAATTATGAAGTGCCATGTTTACAAAAGCTGTTCTGCTCCCTTACAAAAGCAAACAAAAAACAGACGTGTGTGTAAACAGCTTAATTAAGGCATTTTTTCATTTAGATCTAATTCTGCAGCCTTCCTCAGAAAGCCACAAGCCTGACCTGGCAAAGACAAGGAGAACACAGCGTATCAGTTCAGTAATTAAGACTCCAGTTATCCACCAGCTCGTTAGTTCTGCCTGCGCTCCTCACACTTCAGATTTTTCCCTGTGTGCGGAGATACCAGCTGCACTACAGACAACACACACACAGCCCGCGTCTCATAAACCCCTTCCCTCTGACACAGGCGTGAGCCTCGTGTCAGCACTTTGTAACGCCTCTAATGCATTGAGCCTGTGATGCTCTTAATTTCTGCATTCTGACTCGACAAAGAGTGCAGAGTTTCCAACACCGTTAGCATCCCGCAGAGACAGAGGCAGAGGTGCTTCCAGTGCGATTTCTCTCTAAGCGACCCGGGGAGAGTTACTGCTGCTGGAGGTTAAGCAGCTACAGGAAATTGTCAGTACAATAAGTTATAATATCCTCCACAAATTCACGTATTCACAGCCCTCCAGGGCGGCTGTTTAAACCCCAGGAGAAATTCATGGGGAAACAGGGGAGTGGACTGCACAACCCACCCCATTCCTCCTGCCCCCATACAGTGATGTCCTCTCAGGTGTGGCACATGCATCAGCTCAAAGGCAGAGAGCCACAAGACCATTTCCAGTCACAAGCACCGTTTGATCAGGTCTGCCTCTATCTCACTTACTCCCCAGGCACTTCAGGTAGAAAATAGCTTGCCTACCACTTCATAAAATAACGAGTTTTATCTGTGATTTCTAACAGCCTCACAAAATAGGAAAGATATCATCGAGATTACAATAAAAATAAAGCTGCTTTAAAGGAAGTACAAACAACTCTCCCCCTGGAAAAGTTGTGTGGAGGTTTTTAGCCGTAACTGCAGCAGGAGGAAATATTACCTATCCTGGCTTGCCTGGTGTTCACACCTCAAGGGGAGCAGGTTTTCCTGCAGTCGTGGTGGAAGAGAGGAAAAAGAAGTTGCAGGTCTGCTTACAGAAAAAAAAAAACAACCTGGCAGCAATGAAATATAGCCAGCATAAGCCATGCAACCCCTTCTGCTGCTTTGCCAGCCTCCCAGAGAGCCAAAAGGCGAGGTGGGAACAGCAAGAAATTCTTCACTGCCCCAGGAATCAGAATGTGTAGAGACACAGCAGAGAAATAGGGTTGGCGGCACGCAGGAGAAGAGCCAAACAAGTGCTACATACACACTATGCTGAAGCCTCTGCCTGTCTTCTCAAGGGGTTTTATTTGTTGGTTTCTTCTAAGGTAAGCAAGGCAGTAGCTGTAGCTGTCTGTCTACAGAGAGAGAGAAAAAAGCCACCCATATACATTCTTTTACAAGACCTTACAAGCCATCGACAGCTGAAGTGCAGCTTGAGAAATCCTCCTCCCTTTACTGAGCTCTTCTGGGATCCACCTCCCAGCCGAACATCCCTAATTCTGCACATTTTGTGGAACCCAGACTGGGCACAAGGGAGAAGCAAACAGCTTGAGACACTGCACCACAGGCATTTCAAATGAAATACAGCTTGAGACGCTGGGCAGGAGGAGGAGCAGATGGCACAGAGCAGCCTACTTTGACAAAGACTAAGATCTAACTTGCTTTTGCACGAGTTATTAGCATCACCTACACAGGCTGCAACCCAGGCTACTTCAGAGTATTTCCCAGAAGTGGTTCATACTTCACTGCTACTGATTTATGGTAAAAAGGGAACCAATGAGTAAAAAAAGTCACTTTTGTATTTTTTTTTATTATTACTTTATTTCAGCATCTTATTTTAAATTGAGAATACATTACCTACTTCCATCAAGCCATGGAGTCCAAGGCGTACAAATTCAGTTTCAAGTATCACGCTGCTGATACTGCAGAGCCTGCATCTTGTGAGATATGACCGGAGTAAATACAAAACACTTCTATTGCAAGCACCATATGAAAAAGGTCTTCAAGAATATGCTCTTCAGAGGCATAATTTTCTAGCATCTGTTTCTCAAGTCATCTCAGAGCAGAAGGTGGAGAGGAATATTTTAAAAATCTATTTATTTCAAGTGTTATATTTATCGCCTTTGCTGATCTAGGATTACTTTATAGGATGAATTGGCTTTTTAAACCCAAACTGTGATTTGCTGTATCTGTCTACAGCACTTCAGCACCAGAAGAGTCAAAATTTAGACGACACCAACCTGAAGGTGTAGCCTCACAGCCAGTGAAAGATGTACTTCCATCCCCCTTGATGTAGAAAAAACTTCTGCATGCCTTCAAAATCCAAACTTCAAAATCCACATCTCCATAAACAACAGAAAAATCTGCAAGTGACTTTACAAAACAAAGAGTAAATGGTCTTTACACCTCAAAAAAGGGAGGAGAGAGAGGATAATGAATGGCAAATGGGGCAGCACTGAAAAAGACCCAGTGAAGATAACTGGCTTTTTTCTCACGCAGGGAACCAGAAAATAGGGGATTTAGCCTGTGTGTGGAGAGCAGGGACACAGGACAGAGAACAGAGGATGACAAATATCTCAGAGGTCAACAGAATAATCCACTTCTTCTCCTCCACACCAAGTTCCATCACAGGATTCTCATCAAAATTATCAATTACTATACTGGAGAAGGAAACAAAGACAAGAAAAAAAAGGAAGATTCTAGCAATCGTCAACAGAATCCCTTTCATCTCCAGAAAGGACAAAGAGGTCGGACAGGACAAAGAGGCTGTTGTAAGGAGGTTACAGTGCCTGGTCCCTGCAAGGCAGTCAAAGCCTAGAGACTCAGCTTTGCTCCAGGCTAAAGGCTATTCAAATAGACTGAAAAAAGTCAGGAAATGGAAACTTCCACAGCTTAATGAATTCTCTTTAGGGGAAGGTTCCACCCCATTGCAGATTTCTTAAGAAAAAAAAGCACAATGCGTATTAAACCAGGGATAATAAAATTTAGAAAATTAAATGTCTGCAAGTGTCGGAGGGGGAAGAAGTGATCTGATCATCTGATCATCGTGAGAGCACTAGCTCCATTTCTTGACTTTGATGCAGCACATGGTTCCAAAAAAGACAACTCACAAGTACTCTACAGGAGCTGCCAAAGGAAAAAGCAAAAGCTTCTGGACAGAGATGAATCAACAGGACTTCTTCAGACCTCATCACTTACCGGGCTAAAACTAGCACATCATGTTCACAAAAAAAAATATTGACCCAGCAGATCAAGTATTAGAAATTGGTGACTATCTTCATTTGTTCATGCAGGGACACAGACATTTCTGCAGTTCTGAGGAGCTCTTGAAGAGAGGTTTGATGCAGCGTGGTACATCCAGCGCCCAGGGGACCCGTCTCCTGCTCAGCCCTGGTTTGCTTCTAGCAGAGTAATGGCATAGTTAGAGATGCCAGAACTGCTCCTCCACCATGTTCCCCCTCTGTCCCTCCTGCATTGAATTGTGACAGGTTTAAATTCTTTTCACAGTTGACACATCTTGCAAACTTACTCAAATTTGTTTTCCTTTAGATTTCAGACCGAGACTAAAGTTTCAAGAAAAATCACTTAAGCAGATATATCATGAAAAGCAAACGAAACCACAAACGCCAAACTTTAAAGTCAGCTCATAAAAATTCCAAAGACTTACTTTCATTACAGGAAAATTAAACTCCATTTATTCTTGGATGCAGCATAAGAGTGAAAACAAGAATTAGGAAAAGGGAGAAAAGTTTGATGAAGAGAAGATTACCTTAATTTGGAGGAAGGTAACTTCATCTCCTCACTTCAGAAGGAAGTTAGCCATCTGGTCCATAGCAGCTAATCTCCAGTTATCTCTAAATCTTCATGTCACCAGTAGGAAGGAAGCAAGCTGCTGGCACACACTTCTTATGCTAATTAGTTGAAATTCAACAAAAGCTTTTGGTTGAGGTTCCCCAATTTAAATGGGTAAAAGTTCCAGGACAGCGCTGCTTGGACCACAGATCCAAGGCCGTCCAGCACCTACAGGTATCGGTCTGCCATAGGGTGGGAGACGGAGAACATAGAGCTGGAAACTGCTCCCTGCCACGCCGAGATTTCCCAGGACCCCTAGGACACAGTGAGCACTCCGACTCCTGCTGAAATCTCAGCTCTGGCAACTTCACAGTCCAAATTACGGGCCACAACCATAGGACCAACCTTTTACAGTATCTTCAAGGAAAGTCTTGGGCTATGAATTGGCAAGAGTGTGACACGAGAATCTGACTTGTAAGACAGCCAGGATGCACATCCTGCAGTTTAGCTTTATCAGGGAAGAACTCCACTTGTGCACTGACACCACTGTGTGATGTAAATTGAAGTGTGAAAAGCAGGGAAGAATCAGAGATTTATTTCAAGAGCATTCAGCTGACCCAATATAAAAATGGCAGTGCAGGTGTGCCCCCGTCCTCCCAACAGCTTTCCACCCCACCAGCACCCCTCATCACTGCAGGAAACATGCAGCACTGAGATAAGATCCATTCCGATAACCCTCCCTCCAACTGAAGCCAGTTTAATTATTTTCAGGCTTCAGCATCTATCCTCATGATACTAACTTCAATATCAAAGCCTATGCCTCTGATATGCAGAAGCAAGCAACAGTCATTGATCTGCACAGTCCAATTTTAATTAAGCGGGCCAAGAAATCATCACAAATCATCTCCTAAAAGCCTTCTCTCTTCACTGCAACAGCAGTCAAATTTTAGTTACATACGATGAAAATCCAGACCAGGTAAGAAAAGTTTTCCCCCATTTGTTTTTTTACTTGATGATAAAGGACCCTAAGCTTCCTCAGAGGCTTGTACCACACAAGATTACTAAAGAGAATAATAAGGTATGTTCTCTCATCTTTTTTTCATTCTAAAAATTAATCACAAGAACATTAATTGCTTAGTGTTGCAAGCGCCTACAGCCAAGCTCCTATATATGCAACAAGACTGTTTTCACACGGCAAGCCAAAATCACCTTTGATTTACTGATGCTTACATCTTTTATACTACCAGGAGCTACAAACACAAAAGACTGACAGCCGAATTATTTGGCTTAATATAAAGGAAATACAATAGATTTTAGAATTACACCAAAACCCTCATATTTACAAGTATTTTCAATAACAAAGACTGCACATTTGTTAGAAAAATAACTTGATCTCTGATCTACAGACTCAACACTGATGTTATACAGCTTGACTAATAATCTTAAGTGTACCAATTTTCACTAGAGGAGTGTTTATTTTCTTCTTCTCATGTCCAGCTGTTTTAACGTAGTTTCTAACAAGAGAGAAGTACCCCACCTGAAAAAAAAAAAACCACCCATACACTTGCTTTTAAATACAATTTTAACACTGTTTTGAGACTTGGTATATCTTTGAGTACTGATAATCAACATTTCTCAGGCTACTGCATTTCCTACGGAACACCAAGTCAAACCTTTATTAATTTGTCTGGAGACATCTAGAGACTACTTGCTTTTCTTGGAAAGCAACAACACTGATAAGCCCCTAAAAGAAGAGACCTAGGCTAATCATAACACGGAATGAGTATCCTTTAATAATATTCTTTATTCTGAGAATAAATACATAAAACAAATACAATATATTAGCCACATTTCATCATATACATTCAGAATATAACAGGAAGCTAACAGGCATAACCATCAGAACTAGCTGAACAAATAAATTTTTATCTAAGCCAACAACACTGAAGGAAAGCTGGAAAGTTTATGAACTAGCAGCGGGCAAAGAACATGTGATTTCAGTGTTTCCTTGGTATTATTAATTTAAAGACAAACATACTGTAGTTATAAGCATGAACTGACAGAAGTGTTCAGCTCCGGGCAGTGGCCGTCTGAGGTTGTTCGGACTGCAACTGCTTCCCAAGGTATTCCCTGAAATACAATAAAAAAATTAGACTGAGAGACATTCTGGAGAGCGGGGAGTAGGATAGTCGTGCAAAGTACAAAGTAGAAAAAGAGGAAAAAAAACTTTAAGTTTAGAATTAATCCTTTTTTAATTGATTTTTAAAATTACAAGCTATGAACCCATGAATCGGACTACTTCTCCCTATTTTAAACTTATTTTGTCAGTCTTTCCTTCCTAACTGCAGCAAAAGACCATCTTTCTGTAACAAAGGCATCATGGTTGGTCTTTTGCAAGCACATCAAGTTTCTAAGATTTTTAAACTCAGAAGCAAAAGTATAGAACATGTGACAGACCAAGACAAAACGTATCCTAACATTTGACATAGTGGAGCTTTGGGGCCCGCATACCCATCGTCTTTCAATACACATTCTTAGAATTAATACAGTTTTTCCCTTCTAATCAGGCCAAGATCTGCAGGGTGTCGCTCAATATGCATTCTACAAAATGTACAAAATTCAAGTACAAAGGTCTGGAAAAAGACCAAAATACTGTCCTGGCCAACAACAAATTCAATCACCAATTCTTTCCACTAGAAAGCTGCCTTTCACCTTGAGTAGGCATTGTATTACTGCATGCGATACTTCTATAGAACAGCATCTAAATATAGCACACTGCAAATCCTAGGCAGATTTTTTTAATGTCTCTCTGCATAACTAGTCATTTTAAAATATGTGAAGAAGTAATTTTGTCTGGGATGTGCACTCTGAAAATCCTGTATAAATCTGTTGCATATTCAAAGCTTATCTCAATCTGTTGCTTCGTTCAGTACGCCGTTTAATTTTACTTGCAACACCATACTTCATCTTGCATCAGTGACGCATCCTAACTCCCACTGTTCAGCATTCTCCAACATACTCATGCTCTCCATGTTGGTATCTATTCACTGAAGAGCAGTTTATTCTAAAAGTCTGCCTGTTTAAAGGGGGTTTATAGCTCCCAGCTTGCACAGGTGAAAGGATCCTGGGAAGATGAGGCATCATACCTGAACCCAGAGGCAAGAGCTGCAATCCCTCACTAACAGCAGCTCACTACTAAGGCATAAGCAGAAAGGTAGGGCACCACGGTCCAGTAGTTTAGTTAATGGTAGCACATGTCAAAAGATGCCATGAGTTCTGCCATTCCCCTGACTCAGCCAGAGGAAAAATAAAAGAGTTTACAATCAGACCCACCACTTCCATGAATACTGAAGAACTTTGGAACCTATAGAGGTTAAACCACCACGTTTCACTTTACATTTATATGAACAAAGAGCACACATGATCCATCTCTGCACATCTCAGCTATACTAGATGTTGTAACAATTCTCAAGTCTAAAAGCTCACAAAATGTGAAAAGCAGACACAGAAATGTTCATGACATTAAAAAAAAACCAACAAGACAAATCTACAGGACCAGATGTGATATTTTTAAAATTAGTATGCTTCAGTTGAAAATGAGAAAAAGCTAGGTTAGGCACCCAGGAAAACTCTTAGTACCAGGGGAGAAGGACCAGAATTTAACATTTTTACTACCCGATTTTCAAGACAACAGAGCACACATGAAATAAGACCTATCCCTCCTGCAGATTGCAAATTTAGTAACTAAGCCTTCCACCCTGTAATCTCTAATTAGGCATAGCTGCTTTATCATACTCAGAATGCTTCACTTATATCAGAAGAGCACAGTGAGAAGGGTATCACCAAACTGAGAAGCAGGGTAGAGTGCAATATACAATACTGCCCCCGAATTAGGTTGTAAATGACCATACATTTCATCTTCATCTCCATACATTCAGAAATTCAATGTTATTTACCAAAGTGCCCCTTACAGGTGGAGACTATTAACTGTGGATTTGTCATAGCAGGCTATTTAAATGTGTGTCTCTGCTGCACAAGGTTCCCATAGTATATGAGAGGGAGGAAGCAGGACAAAATGAATATAACATGCACAAGATTTAAAACAAGGGGGAAAACTAGCTTTGTTTTACAGAAGATACACCGCAAGGAGAGAGGACAGGAGTTTTGTCAGCCTTGATAGCCAGTCTTCTACAGCAGGTAGGTGCTTTAAAGAACCTGTCAGAATGTGCTTGATAAACCTTCTATCCCTACTGTGTTCACACTGACACTACTCAGCCTTTTAAAAGATCACATTGTATCAGGTTGTAAATGACCATACATTTCATCTTCATCTGTCTTAAATCCTCTCTCCACAGCCCAGTACTTCTTACTGTTAGTAGTGTCAAATAATTTTCACATACCAGTTGTGAACCATCAGCTTCTGCACAGCCAGTAGTGCATTATAACGAACTTGCTGGTCTTCATGATGCATGTGGTTCATTACCAGCTGTTTACCACCAAGCTGTTCAATCACTCTGAAAGAGAGAAGGAGAGAAGATTTTTTGACATTACTTCAGCTTCTGGGTAGCTATCCTATCCAACCAGTTCATGTTCAAGGCATTAAGAGGTTAAGTCACATAATATTTTTTTATTAAAAGTATTTCTTTCCTACCATATACATCTTATCTGACATGTTACAAATGCAGATCACTCACACTACCTACTGAATTTTTAATTTTTTGTTTTTAAGAATTCACAACATCAGAAAGTGTTTGTACTGGACTCCTCTGTTTGCTACCTACTACATACTTCCATAAGTTTTGAAACAAACAACAATCAAGGAAGGACCACTTTTCAGAGAGGGTTATTTACTTAACCCAGCTGGCTAACGAACTCAATATTAGCTTGAGCAGGTTGGCAGGGTACAGCATGGTCAGGAAGAGGTAGCGCCCTCCCCTCCATAAATTAATGATAACTAGGTCACTCCACAATTTGTCTGCAAGAATGAAGTGCCAATCCATTCCAGCACTGCCTAACCTAGAAAAAATGCTTGTAATCACACCAACACCAGCCACCTGGTACTCCTCATAGTGCTCTTTGCCATTCAAACCGTACTAGAGGTACAGCTATTCTTGAACAAAAGCAGAACTGGCTAAGTTAGCATTTCTAGAAAAACACTATGACCTGCATCTGCCACTGAAAACTTCATCACAGTAGTCAGCCATGGCTTTTTAACAGCTATACTAAATCCTGCACAAACTACTGATGAAACCTTGTGTCACCTGTCATGAATATATAATTTCTTAAAAAAAAAAAAAAAGGATGGAAGGCAACACACTTAAAACGGGGAAAAGTATCACCATCCAGATCACTCTCTACTTGCAGCATTTTGATGCGTTGTAAAAAAGAAAGTTTGGAGACAATTTGCAAGCAATATACCAACTGATTACTCGCTGATTTGCATATGTTTTATTACATCAGTTCTCTCACAGGTCACCAAGCAATTAAACGTAATATCCTGCTAAGAGGCTATCATTTGCATTATGTGATGAGGCTCTGAAACAGGTTGCCGAGAGGAGCTGTGGATGCCCCATCCCTGGAGGGGTTCAAGGCCAGGCTGGATGAGGCTTTGAGCAACCTGGGCTAGTGGAGGGTGTCCCTGCCCATGGCAGGGGGGTGGAACTAGGTGATCTCTAAGGTTCCTTCCAACCCAAACCGATCGCTGATTCTATGATTAGCTGTCTGCTCTTATTATTGTTCTTCTCATGGCCAAATTAATGCATAACTGCTGCATAACACAGCATGTTTTTGTAAACTGCAGAACATTATAAAGTTATAGCATGCTGATGAAAATTTCCCATTTTATTTTATAACTCAGTCAAAACCATCGTGGAGACCAAAGGGAATATTATTTCCCAGTAGTATTAAAACATCCTTAAATGTTTCATACAACAGGAATGCATTCAGAAAAATGCAATTGTTTTAAGCTGGAAAATCCTCAGCAAGAATTCAAGAAGTTATTAGTAATGTAACAGAGTCAAAAAAACCTTTATGGCTGCTTTAGGCTGCCTCACATTTTTGATCACAAGTTAAATATAAAACCATTGCACACAAAGACAAGACTGTCCCTCAATACAAGGCTGACTTAAACACTGAATTGTCAAAAGGAGGCAATAGAGTATTCCAGATGACAGTATGTCACTGAAATCATGGCTGAGAATACGAAGAGTCAAAGAACTGTGTCAATGTCCTTGCATAACACTGCCTACTGGTTCAAATCACTTCCCCGGCATGTTTTAGACCAAAAGGTACGCAACTGGGAGGAACATTCACAGTGAATCCCATTCCTTCAATTTCCAAACCTGTTCAAAACACTACCTTTTCCATCTCCTGGAGTTCTGCTTACTTTACAGCAGTAATAGAGCCCAGTGGGCCAGTTACAGTATGTGTACATCCTCTGCAGGGACTGTTCCCTGTAATAACAGTGCACTAAGCCAAGGCAGTGGCAATTGAAACAAGTTTCTAGGTGCTGAAGCGCCAGATTTTAACATGACCCATTTAAAAGCAGACACAGGAGACAGAAGATGAGGACAAATGAGAGCGGTTCAGATTGCTACAGCAGAAAATATTAACATAAAATCCACCTTACATATCTAAAAGCAGACCAAGGTGAAAAAGGGAATGCAACAAAACTGTTTCTGAACACGAGCTAAGGAAGGGAATAGCTCTAGGTGTCAATCTCTCACACATGCAAAACATAAAACCCATGTTCACAGCATTCAGGGGATCGAAAGGGTTGATCTTGCACAGCAGTAGCCCTTGGGACACATGGAAGTTGTACTGGGGGCAGATGTTTACTCCGCCTTTATTTTCAGTGACAGCAAACACCAATGCTGTTATAACACCAGAAAATGCATGTTGGTGAGCCTCATTAGAAGCCCTCAGTGCTACTGCCTTGAGAATTTGGTCCACAATGTGCAATTTTAAAGGCAAATTAAAATTATTTAAGCTGACAATATTACAGAACAGCCAAGCAAAAATATAGTATTTAGTTTAACAAACATTTTCTTTTGTCAGACAAAGGGAAAGGTTAGCCAGAACAGTAACTCTACGCCTCTGCTGTGCACAGTGAGTAAACTCAAAAAGTTTTAGGTTCTGCAACCTTCAAAGGCTGAAGGACAATCCAGTTGAGAGTTGAGGATAAACAGTTAAAGGAAACAAAAATATTTAAGACATTTGAATTTGCTTATTCTTCTAAACCAACAAATAGCATCTCTTTTCAAAGTGAGTCATACAATGAGTGTGAAATGCCAACCAGGCGTGGGAGCAGTAAACAGCTACATATCAAAAATCATGGAAAGAAAAGGACTATTACATGGCAACTGGCACACAGTCCTTAGATATTCTGTGCTTTTAGTCCTCAAATTGCTGAAGTCATACTTGGTAAGAATACACTGGATTACAAAGGAAATTCTTTAAAAGAAAGAGATTGAGGCATTTTAGTTTGTCCGTCAGAACAGAAAGCTGAATATGCCAAGCCTGTAAGCAGAAAGCAACTAAAGTACTAGAATTTGATATAAGAATGTGGGTTAGAATAGTATCTAGGACACTTGGTATTTGCTGATGACCACTCCTTTCGAAAGCTGACCTCAGAATAGGTTTAACAGCCTGGGAGCCAGGTGGAGCTGTGGCCACACCAGCAGTACATTTTCCCAACTACAGACACAGATACAGGTCCTGTTTGTCCACTCATCCGACCCCATAGCTTTTGGTCCAACAACTGCATGGCCACACTAGCCCAAGCATTATGCCACACTTGGGTAGACATGTGCAAGCTGTTTAAAGATTATGGCTCATGCCTAATAAAATGTTTGCATTTGCTCATCTGATCTAGTTTGTGTTTGCACTCCTTCACAGTGAATTAAGCTTAAGCATAACCTGCAATCCCTACGTAGCATATTTTAATATAAATAAGCAAACAAGCCATAAGCGAAGTATATACTCGAGCTAGTCTCTTGAGTAACAGCATATTGGCATTTTTCTTACCGTTTCCCACGGGGATAGTGTCGTACATATTCTCCCACATCATGAGCAGCTACAGCCAGCACTTGTGGGTCATCAGAAACCTCCAGAAGTTTTGTCAGGATTCTAGGAAAGGATTTGAAACAATCAAGTCCCAGGTTTTGGCTTGGAGTTTGTTTTGGTTTGGGTTTTCTTAAGTGTTGTTTTTTTAAAAATTCACTGCAGGTTTAAAATAACAAATCCTGCAATGGTAAAAATGTTTCCCAAGTCACCCAAAACAGCAAAGCTAGAACAAAACTTTTTTCCAAACGTTGCACTTAAAACAATGGAGATACAGCCCCAATTAACAGAATTACTAAAAGCATTCACTAGAGTGATTTTAGTGAGCCCCATCTACAAACACCTACAACCAAGGTTTACAAAACATCTCCTTTTCTTACACATTGGCTTCAAGATCAGCAGTTTTGACTGCAAAATAAGCTGTACTAACCAAATATATAAATATTTCTAAACTGGGACTGAGGTGGGACACAAACACAAAGCTTACACGAGACCAACAGATGCTGCTACTTCTGCTATACAACAGACCCCAGTCATGCTTGCATGCTGCTCCCAGCTCCTGCACTCAGGATCCCAGACCATGGATTCAGAAAACAACACTGTGCTCGTGACACAGCAAGGAGCTGTTACGAGCCTGCTATCTATCAGCCTTTCCCCAGCTCTATTCCTCCCCTCACAAGAGCAGCCTCATTCAATGTAGGATAGAAGGACAAAAAGGGCAGAATTTTATGCGGAACACTGTTATAATTCAAAAACTAAAAGGCATCCTAGCAGTGGAGAACAAAGCACGCCAAGCCAACCATATCCTGGGCTGTATCAAAAGAAGCATGACCATCAGGTCGAGGGAGGTGATTCTCCCGCTCTATTCCACTTTCATGAGACCCCACTTAGAGTGCTGCATCCAGCTCTGGGGCCCCCAGAAAGGAGGGACATCAAAAAGACACGGATCTGCTGGAGCAAGTCCAGAGGAGGGCCACGAAGATGATCAGAGGACTGGAGCACCTCCCATACGGGGACAGACAGAGAGTTGGGGTTGTTCAGCCTGGAGAAGAAAAGGCTTCAGGAAAGGAGCTTATAGCAGCTTTCCAGTACTATTGTATATCACTGCCTTTGTGGCAGCAGAAGCACAATAAATTTAGCTAACAGTCCTAGAACCAGGAGAGATGAATACAACGAAACACTTCAATTGCTACAGGAAATACTAAGCCTTGACATCAACTTGACTTCGCAGCTAGCAGTATCTAAAAATTTTAAGTCTATAATCCTACATATTTGGCAATATGCCCTCAGGGAGGAATTTATCAGACTTGTTTTGGCAAGGTTTCAGGGCAGACTGAAATACACATAAAGCTCAGGATCAGCTTGCTCTCGCCATACGTTCTAACATCTCACATGCTCCACTCGACCTCCTGATTTCTGTTCAGTCTGGCACTTATTAGCAAACACTGAACTTCCTGTTGAAATGTAAACCCTATATTAGATACAGGTTCAGTAAAATACAGAAAATATTAAAGAATTACATGATTTAAGACTTGAAATCTTACTTGAGTAGTTCATAATTCTTCTCGTTTAGTCTCACGGCATTCTCCCGCCAAAACTTCTCAGACTTGTGTACAGGGCTCCACTCAAGTCTTCCTGACTTGAGCTCAGAACTGTACTCGTCAAAGGAGCTGCAACATAAAAGACCCAAATGAAATCCCAGCTAAGCTTCTATGAACAGAGTGTGAACTGCATGCCCAAGCCTGTCCCTAGCGAGACAACACTGGAGTATGCTTGCTATGACACATTTGGAAGTCAGCGCTCTGCAGAGCATGAGAACTGTTCCCTCTCTCAGTGTTCAGCGCTTTAGGGGGGAAAAAAAAAAAAAGGCATGAAAGGCAAGAGAAAAAAATTGCTTTCAAACATAACCCTCCATGCCCTCCTAAACACAATTCCTGATGGAAAAAAAAAATTAAAAAAAAAAAAAAAAAGAGGGGAAAAACCCAAGCCACACAACCACAGCGTTTAGGAATTTTCCCAACAGTCCAAGAACCAGGAGAGATGAATACAGCAAAACATTGCAATTGCTACAGGTATTTGCATTTGCAATTAAAAATTTGCCTATTTGCTAGGTTTTAACTTCCCCAACAAAGGATCCAAGTCTTTGCCTTTCATCCAATTAAACCTTTGCTATGAACTACAACATGCAGTTCAATTCATGCACAAGAGCAAGAACTAGGCAAACACTACCAAAAACATGAGTTCATGCGGACAGCAAAATGCATTCTAGTCAGGGAGCCTTCAGCTTAGACTAGAACTCCTATGAGATGCCACTGAGGTTCTTTAACAATTTATCAGTTATGAAGATCACATATCCAAAAATGGAGATTTATTTTCTGTTCAGCCTGTAAATACTCATTCAGAATGGGAAACTTTTCCATACAACCATCACCTCTCTATGCTCTAACTTATCATAATTCTGTATATTATTTAGCCCTAAAAAAAGAAAGATAAAAGTTTTAGCGATGTTCATATATACTGCATTTTCTAAAAGTTCACACTGCAAAGCATACCTAAGGTCTTGCACACTCTCACCAAGCTTGTCCAGTAGAAATTTGATATCTTCACTGATGTCTTCATCATCATATTTCTGCTGATCCAAATTCTCTAACTGCTTTAAAACTTTACACTGAATCATGGCAAGAGCATATTCTTGGCGAGTTTCTCTCTCAGTAGATTTCTCCAACAAGTTCTAGGGAAGTAAAAATTAGTTTTAAGAACAGACTAGTTTGCAACAAAGTGGTGTTTTTAAGAAATTCTTATTAGCACTTTTTAATTTAGTAAGTGACAGAATTGACCACTTCCTGAAATAATCTCTCCAAAAAAAGTAAATAATGAGTATATCACACAGTGGCTGCTTTACACCTACATTCAGCAACATGAATTGCCTAGGACTGACCTTACTGCACAGGAGAGTATTCATATTGGTCACTACAGGAGATGAAAAGGAACTTTAAAAAGGCTTTGTCTTGCAAGATAGAAGTTATGCAACTGTACGCGCTTATATTGAAGAGCAACTCACCTGCTTTCATCATTTGCCACATCAAATCAGGCTGACTACAAAGACTATGCAAAGAAAAAGGGCAGGCTTATATCCCAAATCCCAGAGTCTCTGCCATAAACTACTACTCTCTGGGATTATCATTTTAGCTTTCTGTGCAGCACCAGCATAAAGCAGGAAAGACTTAAAAAAAAACACCAAAAAAAGCCTGAAGTAATCTTTCCAACTCAAGAGTTACCATCTGGATTAGATCAGCTTCTTCTGAATTTGGGAGTATTCCAACTAGACATTTTTATTCAAACAGAAGCTTGTTGGTAAGACTGGAATTACAAGTATAGAGTGTAATAGTCACTTCCAATGTCATTTATTCATCACATTTCAACTCAATTTAATCAGCTTCAGATTATGTTGTTCAATCAGAGCTAGCCACCCGCACTTTTTAATAAAGCTGAAAACATGAATTCCATATAGAAGACAAAGTCCTTAACGAACAGAACATAAAGAAACCTTAATATCAACCAGAAATAAGCAACAAAACCATACAGAAGCAATTTGACTACATCACTCTCATTCATGTCACAGAACCACTGCACTTCAGGTTTCTAAGATATCAGACGTCATATTAGTTACTAAGGCAGAACACTGCAAATAAATGTTAAAGCTTGCATACTGAAAAGTCATATTACTGCTTTTAATGGCCACATACAATTAGCATTACAATGTGCAAAAAAACCCGTTTCTATTTCAGTAAGAGAACTGAGAAGTAAAGGCAATTTACAGAAAGTAATGCTACATTAGAGCTAAAAGTGCTAACAAGAGCAAAAGAACAAATAATGAATCTCAAAAGACAAAATTCAACAAGTTCAAGGAGCAGATAGATGAAGTTTCCAAAGAACTCCTTGTTAAGAGAATTACAGGCAGATGTGGAAGTTACTCCAAATATTATTACCTATCTCATACCACTGTGAGATATTCAAGCTTTTTATAATGAAATTAAAAAGGATACGTTAGGAAAGTACAAACAGGAACACGCGACTAAATAGAATGGATCAGTAAACTACTCAGGGACAAAAAAAATCTTAAGGTACAAAATGAGTTACACGTAGGAAACAGACATAACAGACAATAAAAGTAGGAAAAATGAGGAAAAAATCTTTTAATAGGTAAAGAGAAAAAGTAATTGATTCAAAGTGGACAAAAGTACCCAAAAGCTGTTGCTTTATAGCAAAAAAGTACACTACAACTCCATACTTCAGGCAGTTAACTTGCTGAAGAGGTGAAACAGGTCAAATTAAGAGAAACAGTAGCAGAGAAGACATACGTAAATTGTCAAGACTCACGGCATATCTTAAATAATGCACAGGCCATAGCGATGATTTGGGGAATCTTCAAGCCTAGTCCTTCTTCATGCAACTCACTTATTTCCCACCCCACCCCCCCCCCAATAAACTGATACTGGGGCCTCTGACACAGGACAAGTAGCCTCTGCTACTTATTTTAATTTGCTTCAGAACTCACAGCTCTGATGTCTGATTTCTAATCTATTATTTTCTTGCTGCCAGTTTATAACCTCATTTTCATGCCAACACTAGTCTTTAGCGATGAAGAAAACAGCTAAGTTAATTTCCCTGAAGTCTGTAACAGAACCATCTTATTCTTTCTTAGCCTTTATTTATTAAAAGAACTGGGCTTCATTTTTGTCTCCTCTTGTAAAACACACAAGTTAAGAACTAGCAATTATTTCTCCTATTTTTTATCACCTCAGAATTGGAAGAAGTTGAACAGAAATTGCTGAGCCCCTGACCTTTTTTCTTTTTTATTTTTTTCCAAGCTGCCTTGCTACTACTAGAACACAATCAACACCCAGGAAAACAAATTGTATCCAAGAACTACATCTCCTACTCAGGATACGAGTCCTGTTGTCTGAAACAGGACCAGGAATGATCAGGTAACATGGACAGAAGAAGTCAACTAATCACTCTTACATGGATATTCTCATTCATCTTGACAGAGCCACCAAGAAAAGATTTTTGGACTGGTAGATAAAAATAATTTCAATCAGTGGGACAAACACATCTGTTTAAAACAGTATTTCTTAATTAAAGCTTTGTAAGGCATAATTTATGAGGTATTAGTAACTGCAGTGCTTTACACTAGTACCAGTAGAAAAAGAATCTCCACCTAAAAAAGGGAAATTACTAGTGCCTGTGTTAAGGTAGGGGTTTTTTAGTCAACCTCATTTTAAGATGACACCGAATAGCAGATGTTTGTTAATTGTAATAGCATCAGATCACAAAAAAAATAATTAAGTTTTCAACCCAGTTTACTGATATGATCTATCAGCAAGAGCTGTGCATCAGCAACATTTGAGAGAGAAGCACAATGCAATTGCATTCCATAGACACTTACCCGAAATGCTGCAAGGATGATTCTAGTTACTTTCTCTTTGACAGATTCCTGAAGAATATCCGAGAGTACTGGAACAATATTATACCGACGGAGATATTCACACATTTGAGGGCTAAATGCCAGCAGCCACACACAGAAAATCATCTGATACTGGAGCTGGAAGCCGCATTTGTTGCTCAAGACGCCCATGATACTGAAAAATTAACATATTATACATTTACTTTTTAAATAACAACTGCATAGATTGCATTGTTCCACCCTGAAACATTAAAACAAATGATTACGAAGAATGTATTGGAAAGAGCTGTTGAGGATGAGCATACAACACATGCTTCACAGTTCTCTGTGCCAGTATTTATCATTGTACAAGCGGCTTGTCCAGAAACCCATCTTTTAAAGATACAGTTATTTCCTCCTTAGCCTTACCACCACAAAGCAGCTTTTCCCATGTGAACTGATGCGGTACTGTATCCATCTCCAGGTTCACCAAGACTCTTTTTCTACTGGAATATTTAAAGCATTATGTGCTCTAAATTATACCTTGAGGGTAGGAAGGCTCTGCAGAGGGATCTGGACAGGCTGGACCCACGGGCTGAGGCCAGTTGTATGAGGTTCAATAAAGCCAAGTGCTGGGTCCTGCACTTTGGTCACAACAACCCCCTGCAACGCTCCCGGCTCGGGGGACAGTGGCTGGAAAGCTGCCCAGCAGAGAGGGACCTGGGGGTGCTGGGCGACAGCCGGCTGAACAGGAGCCAGCAGTGTGCCCAGGTGGCCAAGAAGGCCAACGGCATCCTGGCCTGNGCTCTGCTCTAAAGGAACAAGTGATGGGAGAAGAGGAAACGGCCGCAAGTTGCACCAGGGGAGGTTTAGGCTGGAGATTAGAAAAAATTTCTTCACGGAAAGAGTGATCAGGCATTGGAACAGGTTGCCCAGGGCAGTCACCATCCCTGGAGGGGTTCAAGAAATGTGTCGATGTGTTTGGGACATGGGTTAGTGGGTTAGGTGGTGTTGGGTTGGACTTGATGATCCTTGAGGTCTTTTCCAACCTGAATGATCCTATGATTCTATGATTTGTCATTCCAGGAGAAACAGAGAAACACACAGCTACTCCTTCAGAGTTAATAAGGAGTAAACAGAATATAATCTACACAAATTGAACTCGCTTCCTTAATTGTATCTCTCCACAGGAGCATCTGAGATCAGCTGAAGTAGTCATTATTCAACAAGTGAGTTCTCAGAAAACAGCTTTTATCTATAACCCGTCACAGATACACAAAGCACAACTAGAGAAGAAATAATATCACAAGATTGCCAAGAAGAAATCATGCAGAAGCTTTGTTCAGCTGAAGTTTTGAAAATTTAATAAGCAATTTACAGGTCCATTTTCAAAAAAAGCTACCCCAATTTAAATAAAAATAGTTATCTACTTTCAAGATCATTGCTCGCAAAATTAAGACAAATTCAAACTTATTTAAATGCAGGCTTATTGTAATGCTTTAATAGTTTATTAAAAAGCTTCCTTGGTCGAAAAGTTTGCTTTCAACAGTATCATCTTGACACACACAAACATCTTTTGAACATTCACTTCACTATCAACTTTGAGTTTTCCCCATTTCAGAGTACAAGGGTATATTTTCTTAAAGTGCAAATTGTACAGCCACCATCCCCAACACAGGCACGCATGGGAGAAAAATTATTTACAGAGAAGCATTCTTAAGTAAGATGAGTGACAACATCCTAGCCTCATGAAGAACTATTTATTAAGAGAATATGGATAAAAGAATAGCCTACTTGAAGCCATATGTGGAAAAAAAAAATGAGTTAAGCTCTAGAACATGTTTCTCCTTTCACTAATACTTTCAGACTGAACTCCAAACTGAAAGACAAGTAAGATTAGCAGTAACTCATTTCGCTAGTCCTTGTTCTATTAAATAAAAACCAGAGCATCTTTAGCTGAAGACAAATGGCTGTATTCCCTTCAGCTATTTATTTAAGCAGTTCTTCATGATGAGTGAAGTAGCATTAAGGCCTCAACACTGGTACTTATATGCACAAGTTTCATTTGTCTATTTGACTGTATAAATGTTTGAAAACAAATAGGTTTTGTACTCAAACAGAGCAGCTGTCTTTTGCAAGAGTTCTATTCCAACAGAGGTCACGGGGGAACATGCTATTCTAAGTGCAAGTATATCCATATAAATTGAAATAAACGCTCACCAATTTACTCCATCTGCTTCTACCCACGCAAAGCGATACTCATTGACCCTGAGCATCAGCTGCAGACATCCAGCAACACATTGTACATACTGGGAACTCTGGGTGAAAAGAAGAACACATCACTTCTTACAAAAGGAGTTAGGTAGCGAGTGCTGGAGCTTAGTTTTCCAAACTAGGCTTTAGTGGCATACTTCAACACACATTTCTTCAGTGATGCTTCTGAGTTAAACAGGCTCACTCTTGTAATGCTTTACATCCCTCTATTAAAAAAAAAAATTTCAAAAGGTGGGAAGCAAAATATAAATGCAAAAGAGTTTTGAATAGGAAAGAACTGTTATGCAAGTGAAACCATTTTACATTACCGTAACAGATTTTTATAACCCATTTGA
This sequence comes from Syrrhaptes paradoxus, assembly GCA_013400615.1. Taxonomy (NCBI): domain Eukaryota; kingdom Metazoa; phylum Chordata; class Aves; order Pterocliformes; family Pteroclidae; genus Syrrhaptes; species Syrrhaptes paradoxus. Next base: position 112,404 of record VZTO01025524.1, read on the forward strand.
ACACGCCTTCTTTCAGCATCTACAAATGAAAGCTGTCTTCTGTTTGACTATACTGCCAGAGCCCTTTCATCCACAGAGCCAATTATTATTCCATTAAGCAAACTTTGGTAAATAAATCAGTGAACTGGTTACCAAGCTTGAAGAAGTTTGCTAGAGGTAATTGCAGAAAAAGGAATCCTGAGCTGAGGTTCTTCCCACTCCCATTTTAAAACTCAAAACAGCAGTGGTGCGATTATAGCTTTACATTTTCCGACATGTGTGCCATATAGTAAGTACCATGCTTATCATAATGAGACGTATACAAAAAATACCATTAGAAAAACGAGCATGCTAAATTATCCTCAAAGTTTAGCTTTGCATTTTAATTTTTTTTCTTATTTTCATTAAAAGCTTAGCACAGTATACTGTGCTAAGAAAAGAATGAGACTAAAACTTTCCCACCAGGAAAACACTGAGAGATGAACCACTGACTTCTATTTTCATTCAGACTCCTATATGAATACTGCCAAATAGCTTTTCATTTCTAAAAGCATGTATTTTCTATGCACTAACACATAAGATGGGCTGCAGTTCAAAAATGGGTTTGGGTCAACCCATTGTCCCTCCCCCTACATCAACAGACCAGTGTTTTAAAACCCAGAAGTGGCTTTTTTCTTTCTTCTTGCTCCACTTCTGGCTTTATCTTCACTAATACTCCGATATGCTGCTGAGAAAATGTTGGTGTTTTCTCCTGTAAGCCTTTTTTTCTTTACTAAGTGTCTTGAAAGTCTTATGGTAGATCACTCACATAATACCAGGTCAAACCTGGCAAACATTTAATGGAGTACCGAAGTTAGGCAATCCCATATGAAGAGAAAAGAGAAGAAGCAATAAACAGAATTTAAAATAAAGATGAACTCCTTCTGTGTCTCGCAACAGAGATTAAGACCTTTATATAAAAAACTGAGTCTGAACATCATAGAGAGCTTTCACTTCCCTGGGTAAGTATTCAGTCTCAAAAACCATGCAAATAAAACAGCTATAAACACACAGCCAGCCCTCCCGCCTCTAATAATATATCATTTTATCTGCATCACCAACCTGTTTACTACTGAATGTGGAGTTTTCTTTATAAAGAGTCTGGCATAAAAGTATTGTCTTCCAACGCTGCTATGATTGAAATCTCGTAACAGATCCCAGCCCTCAATTCCTGTGTAAAATGTTACAACTGCATCTCTAATTTAATCTGAAATAAATGAGTCAGGACCTGACCAGGAATCCTGCACAAGCTAGATCTGAAATCAGAATACTAACACAGTCAAGACAATGCTTACCCAGAATAATTATCCCAGAACACATCTGTGCTATCAGTTCTGCTGCGCTGGGACCCTGGGATGTATGGTACATCCATGCAGTGCTACAGGACAATGAACACACGTTTCTAAGCAAGTCAGAAGAGCTCACAGCTCCATAAGAAGTGGTGTTGCATGCTGTGGAACTATTGACTGTGTTAAGGCTCTGTGACAGAGGGCTGCCAGCCTAACAAAACCTAACAGCACGGCATGCACAACTGCACAGGAACACTGAAATAATTCAACTTCTATGCTCAGGCCATAATTTTATCTCCTATTCACAGTCATGCACAACAGTCTTTCATCTTTTCCATTTTAAACCCTGGTCAGGTGGTAATTTAAGAGGCTTTCCTCCACAGGAAGTGAACACTTTAAAGCAATGACTGCATTTAGAAGAGAAACAAATTCCAGATTCATAGTTAAGTCTTCTGAAAAAAAACTGTGAACACTTCCAGGTTGCAAAAGGAACGAAAGACTAAACTGAATCCTACTCCACCTTCAAAAGCTACAACAAAGCGCCTTGTTGTGCCACAACAAAACAGAATATCCAGTTAGGATGATCACTTGCGTTTGCTATGCTGCAGCAGTTCATGTCCAAGCTCAGCAGCCATCACAGCTACATGAAATTCGATATAAATACTGATAACAATCCATTTTCCCCTGAATTCAGGCTATTCACATGTGAAAAGCTTACAGCTTTGAAAGCATTCTTGTAATTTCATGCTACAAAGGTTTGAGGGATGATGTTAGCTTCAATGTCTGATGTGCCTTTTCTAAGTTCTGCACGTCACAAGAGCCAAAATCTTCTTAGTCTCAGGTTATTTCTAGAAGTCAGACAGTTCAGTGCTAAACAGACAATATTGTTCAAATACTAAATTAATTCCATATAATTGTTTCAAGTGTTAACAAAGAGGATGTTAGATACATCTACATTTTTAACAACCCAAATCAACTCATAAAATACATCCTTCCACTGCAAGCATTTTCTAGGAAACCAGTGTTTTAAAACCACTTGTTTCTTGGCGCCATCACCTGGCACTCTGTTGTCATACAGTTCGTATTCCAAGTACTTTCTATTCCTGACACCAGAACATCTCTGCCCCTTAACCTGCACAAAACAGCAACTTGATAGATTTCAGAGATATACTCACATCACTTGTGGAGACTGCTCCTGTTTCTACAGAACCCCCTGTACCACGTAGTTTCTAGCAAAAAAAATAAGTTGAAAAATAAATTTCTTTCAATTCTCCCATCACTTTAGTCAAAAAAAGAAAACATTTAAGAATCCATTAGATACTTTCTCTGTTCAATATGTTATGACAATATATTGCATTTCTTTCCCACACACACCATCATGTCTAGAAGAACAGTATACGAAGATTAATTTTTTTTTAAGTGTGGATTTACTTAAGACTTTTATCCAACTTTATCTTAGAATTTGAAAGCCATTCTCTTGAATCTTCCTGAAGGAAATTCCAACTCTGAGATTCTTCTTCCAGCATAAAATTCATTTTTTATAAACCTAGTCTGGAAAACTATGAAAAAACATACCCCTACTAAACCTACTGAATGGTTCTCTGCTCTCCAGAATCCACTTCTGCTACAACAGAACGACAAAACACTGTGTTTTGATACAGACTGAATGGAAAATCTCTAAGAATTAATACAAAGCAGAACAATTAATCTTTGAAGGAGAAGCCAGCAGTCAGCAGTTCATACTGAACTAATGGCATACAAATACCATCCAAATAAGTCAGGATTCATCTTGTTTCAAGTGACACGACCAAAAATAAAACCTTTGCACTACAGTAAACTGGAAGAAAGATTTTATATACATTTCCTGTGGACATGATTTTTATTCCTGGCAAAAAGCTCTGAGAAACAAAACAATACAGGGAGACAAAAAATCTTCATATGTTTTCTCAGTGTCCAGAAGAAAATAAACATTTATGAACAAAAAAGGCAAAGTGCCTTATTTTTTATTTTTAAATTTCAAGGACTAAAGTAGAAAATATAAAATATTAAATTAAGAAGTAATAAGTTTGAATAAAGGATATTCAGCTTTAAAAATAGCAAAATAAAATTTCACTTTAAAAGAAAAAAAACCCTCCTGTTTGTGCATATATATGTATTCACATTCTTGAAAAGAATTTTCCAAAGTCCCAGTAAAAGTTTAAACAGAAGTAGCTTTTTACCTGTGAACTGAGCTGAGTTTTAATCCAGTTGAAGTAGTAATTCAAGTCACTGCCTTCCATAAGTTCCCTCCCCCATGCAGCCAGTTTGGCAATAATTCTTGCTGCCTGAAAGAGAATGCAATAACTGGATTTTTCAAACGCTGCAATTTCAGGATCAGTGAAAAATTGTACAAGGTCTGGAAACCACGTTTAGGTAAAAGATGGTCCCTTACAGAAATCTACCTGTTTTCTACACAGGGGACTCTTCATGCCTAATCAACTCAAATGACTGCAAATCATTGAAGTTTTCTGTACTTAAACTGGAGCAAGTAATCTTCAAGAAGGAAGAAGGTTCAAGCCCAGAAAAAGAGCAGCAGAAAACCAAAAGGGTGATGCCCCATCCCTGGAGGGGATCAAGGCCAGGCTGGATGAGGCTTTGAGCAACCTGGGCTAGTGGAGGGTGTCCCTGCCCATGGCAGGGGGGTTGGAACTTGATGATCTTTAAGATCCTTTCCAATCCAAACCATTCTGTGATTCTATAGGGTACAGATATTTCTCTTTCACAGGATGAGAACTTACATTCTAATGTCTGTACAGCATGAGGAGCATTGACTGGCAGTTGTAACAGAAGTAATTTTTCTAGTTATGACTTAGTGCGCTTCATTAATTCTACAATCCTTGCTTTCCTGAGCCTTTAAAACCTGCTCTAACCTCCCAGAAAAAAAAAAAAAGTCAGTAAACAACATAACTTTTCTTTCTGAAGTGTGGTCAAGTGAAGCTTGTATTAAGAATGACTCATCTAAACTGCAAGAGGAAATCTCTCCAGTCCAGGCAGTATTTTAATTTCAAATTCCAAAATCTCCCAAAGAAAAGTAAAACCAGCATTTTCCTCTACCATCTTCAGAGACAGGTTAATTTAAAACTTACCATATGCACAGTGAAAAGATCTTGTCGATTCAACATTGGCAGAAAATAGGACCATGCAGTGTTTTTACCACGTTTTGCATAATCAAAGAAGATACAAACACGCTGATGATTTTCCTGTAAAAAATGGGAGAGAAGAAAAGATGAGAGACTTGTAAAAGCCTTCAACATAAAGCAGTTATTTACTGCTCATTATGTTGGCATATATTATCAGAGTGGAACCTGGCTTGTAACAGCCCATGGAAATTTTTCAGTTTGACAGTTACTTGTGGATATAGTTCATTTCAGCACTCCAACATTAATGTTAGAGATTTGGGGTGGGGGGAAACAAACTTTGAAACCCTAGTTATATCTCAGTACTCCAACACCTGCTTGAGTAAAAATGGGTGTATCCTTCTGATCCAGCAAGCAGAATGAGAGAAATGAGAGACAGCTAAATACTGCCATTTTCCAGAGGAACACTACTCTTCACCCAATCAATTATGCTTGAATAAAGTCCATACAAAGTTTTCCACGTATTGCTACTTCCACACAAAAGCCTGTTGTTCAACCTGACTACATGTGCTACAAGTGAAACTTCAGAGATGTAACCTAGTCCTGCCTCTCCATTCCTCTCAACGGGAAGCAAGCTCTTCTCTCCCAGATGAGGCTGCAACTGGTTCAGCTGTTATCTCTGGCAACCTGCACACCTAGGAGGGGACATGGTCACCAGAAGTCTCTTCTCCAGGGCTTGTAGGCTGAACCACAAGAGGCCAGAAGTACCTGAACCTGCATACCGTGCACAGTTTCTTCAAGCATTTCACCTAATAACCACCAGAAAAAGTAGCTATTATGGTTCTCCTTAAAGTAGACCAGAGAAGAGGCCATGCAAAGCTGAAGGAGAAAGAAGAGCTCTGCATGTGTCAGAAAGCACTCAAAAACCCTCACAAAATTTATTGTTCAAACTAAAAAGTAATTTTTTAAAAATTAAGATCTCAGGATCATAGTGCCTTGGTGAACAGGCTCTGAATTAAGACTACGGGAGCAAAGACAGGAAACTTTATATCCACTGTTGTGGATTCTTCTGCAGAGATCCTGCACTAAACCCTCAGTCACAGAGTCAATGGACAATGTGCTGCTTTTCAAAAAGACCCTTACACCCTGAAAATGTGCAACCAAGATTCCATAGGGCATCACTGTCAGCATGCTCCACCAGCTGAACGTGACCAAAAGAAAACAGAAGTCCTGTTCCAACCTTGCCTGGTGGAGGCATGGAGGGTCAGGAAGCCCTAGGATGATGCCATGCAGACGCCTGTGAGCAAAATCTCTTGGACAACAGGAAGATATTCTTGAAGTCACACAGCATTGCAGAAGTCAGTGCACCCTTTCAGACACCAAAGCAGAATTTCTAAAGTGGAAAAGGCATCCAATTTCAAACAAAAGCAAGTATGCACTGCACACAAACATCTCTATTCTCCTGTATGACTATAAAGCCTGGCCAACTTAAAGTCGTTATGTTTAACATTAATAATTCCACAGATGCCACTTCTGCTGACGAGTAATACCCTGAATACAGAAATGTCAGTGCATGATCATAAAGTCAAGAAAACATGTTCATCTAGACACATGACAGAACCAATATGGCAAATAAGAGATTACTCAAAACTGCTTTCTGTAACCACCTAGAACAAAGGCAATTGTTTGACAGTGGGCCAGTGAAAGCCTTTACCTGGGGGGTATTAATTCCACAGCACACAGGTGATATCGGCTATCACATATTATAGCTACAAGCTACGTGCTAATGTCAAAGCACATAAGCAAAACAAGACCTACCAACACTCACAAAAAGTTCCAAACAAAGGCAAATTAAATTATTGCTTCTGTGGCCACTGACATGACTCACACACACAAGACGACCCACTCCTCACAAAAGCAGCCATAATAAACAAAGTTCTCATACAGTAAGAAAAAGTTTGTTGTCAAATGCATAAACCAAAACAAGGTACTCCCAACTCAGTGTTCTAACCAAGCAATGACACGGAGGCTCTCTTTTGTCTTCTCTGCCTCTTGATGTTTGTATCATACTTGAGACAAGTAAATCTAAAGAAAAGAGGAAGCGGGTCAGAGTGACAAAGTTGCAGGTGGGTATGAATCAGCCGCTGCCACCACCACATGCTATTATTCTAGCAGTCAGGACACTCACTCAGGGCTCTAATGTGCAGACAGACACCTGAAAGAACACCATAATCCCCTTATTATATGTGTTATGGAGAGGTTCACACTCTTCAACTTGCCAGTTGACAATACTGAATACCCGGAGCTGGAATTAGAACTCACATGGTTCACCTCCTAGGGCAATGCCCTAAACTGTTAAATTATCACTTGATACACTTCACTATTAAGCATAACATAAAACAGCAGAAAAGAAACTGTCAAACAGCCACACATTGTATGAGAATACCAGGAGAAAACCTTGCACAACTCAACCTATGCTGTTCTGTCACCACTCCAACCACTTTTTCGCAGTCTACTAAAGAGTGAAGAAATGCAAAAGCAGGATTATCTGATCGAGTAAGGTCTCCTCATGACTCGTCCAGGTCAGCACAGCAGCCTTGACAGCAAATTGAATAGCCTACTCTTAGAATTCACTGTATCCATAGCTACTAAGAGCTACATATTTCATGGAATCAAAAGTTCCTGTTTTATAATTAAATCATAGAGAAGTTCAGAACGTGTTGTCCTAAACAGCCTAACTTATCTTGGAAACCTGAAGCTGCAGAAACTACACCTTCTTGATGAGGGTCGTCAAATTAAAATCTTTGTAGGAAAAACTTCGATAATGTCAACTTAGAAGTGATATCCTATCTAAACAACAGGAAAGGGCTGAGGCTCACAAACCATCCCTTAACATCCAAGTTATGCATCAAACATGGTTGAGAACCAACAGAACATACATTATACAAGACTAAGTTACCCATACAACCATAGTCCTAACATTTAACTTCTGAAGATCTGAAAATTCAAAAGAATATTTTTTAATACAATATGACAAACACCTGAAGAGACTTGAATTAGGCTAAGGAGACATTCAAACATACACTTTAAAGACTTACAAATAAGACAGGTTATTGACCTACTTGCAGCATATCATCAACCATAGTCAGAATATATTGAACCGTCTGTTCCTTGGAGATATGAGTCATCAAGTTTATAAATGTTTTAGCACACTAGAAAAATAAGAGACATTAAAATTAATATTATCAATTAAATTCATTCCTTTGGACAATATAAACCAGGACCTCATTAATTCATATCTGAGTCCTACATAAACATTGAGCATCCCAACATCTCATTCAATTGCAATAAGAGATTAACACATTTGACATTATATTACAAAGAAAATCTTTTGTCACACTGATCGTTACCTTCACAAACTGTTCTATGGCTTTCAAATGAAATAACAAGTACTCACTAGTGAAAGTCAGCCAGGTGCTTTGCTGAAAGACTGATTAGAAAAATCTCCATCAGCATCTTTTTTATGGCAGTGAGAAGAATTAAGTAAACTGACAAAACAGCAACAAACTAAGATATGGTATAAGAAAGTTTCAGCAACTTGAATGGAGGGAGGGAAGACAGGTCACTCCTACCTATTCACTTCTTATACCTTGTAGACAAATTGTTTTTCATATTTGAGCTGCTTTCTGCCCCCTGAACAATTCTACAATTTCAGGAACAGATATAACAGGCTGGAACAGTCACAACACTGCTTTTTACACTTCCTCCTTCCACATTCAACTAAAACTGAAAGAAAAATGGAACACTGAACCGCTACACTGCAATTATATAGTGGCATATAATGTTCACCATATACACTTTGACACTGTGCAAATTATGGTCCATTATGTAGCAGTCACATAATATAATTTGGGGGGAAAAAAAAGCTTAAAATTAAAGTAGAACAAAGAGCCAGAAAGTTTTGAGTCTTGAGTGCATCTCCTACTCTTCCCTCCTGCCTCACCCAATCCTCTTGATGTCTGACATTGTCTGCTAGAACCTCAGGCTTCAAGGCTGAGATTCTACTGCTTGAAATATCATTAAAGTGGCTTTGGGCATCTTGCCTAGACTTCATAAGCCAAATGGCATGGGTCACCTATCAATCTCATATCAGCTCTGTCCGATACAGATGTCTCTTATCTTACAGTGCCTACAATGACTCTGCTTTTAAATAACTGAATCCACCCTAGTAGTCAGTGGGCTCTATTGCTGGAACTACCTTCTAATTGTCCAGCTAGTTAAGTGGAAATCTCACTGGCAGTAGCTCTCATCAATAAACTATACGGAAAAAAAGCTGAAAAAAAGTGACTGAAAAAGTTCAAGTGCGTACAATTAAGTAAACTGGGATGAGAAAAGACTTGAGCTAGCTTATCCCACAACAGAGCCCTTCAAATTCAGATGTCACTTAATAATTGTTTAAAAGGTTTTTAAAAGAATGTCCAACCTATATCTAGAAAAAAGAAAATTATAATACTAAGTTTTCTATTTCCTCCATAACAACTGTATACAGCCAATACTGAAATAGAGTTGGTAGAAAATTTCCTTCTGTCCTCCTCCTCAAAAGATAGATTATTAAAAGAAAGGAAAGTTACTTGATTGCCTTCTGTCTGCAACAACTCCTGTTTTTCTTCTGGATTTCTTTTCTGTTCAAATCTTTGAATAAATTCACAGTCTTCACCTGAAATCATCTGACCTCTGAAAAACAAAATATGAAACCATAAGCAACACAAATAATAAGTTATTTCAAACTACCACTATTTCAAATTAGGTTTATGTGGCAAGACTCAGGTACTGGGGGGGCTGCAGGAGCAGCCTCTATGAGCAAACACCAGAAGCAGCTCCCATGTCCAGAGACAATGCCAGCCAGCTCCAAGACCTCCGGCCAAGGCTGAGCCGATCAACGACGGTGGTAGCATCTCCGAGATAACACATTTAAGGAGTGAAAAACATCGCTGCGCAACAGCAAAGCCAGTGGTAGTCCTCTACTACTTTCTACTAAAACTTAACTAACTATAGATGAAAAAGTAATTATCCAGTGACAACCATGCTGCTACGACACGCCTTTGAGACTGACTCCTGTTCTTTCTTACCTATTAAGGATGGATTTCAGTAGCTGTTGAAAGATGAGGATAACCCATTCGCCACAGATACTGGACTTAACCACCTGTAACTAGAAGCCTCTCATGTTTCAATCAATGCTGGCCAAGCCTAGGACTCCTGGATGATATTGGTATAAAGTAACCAGATAAGCTGCTTGTTTATAAGAATATTGCTATTTAGGAAGCACTTCATAGGTGACATAAGGTGAATGCTTAATTTTTGGCTTTAATGCTTGAAAAAGCCTCAAGTGTAGGTAGAGACACGCTTCTTTATAGCACGACTATTAGAAGAAATCTGCCAACAGTCAAGGAAAAAAGCCTTCAAGCTTTTGCTTTCATCCTACATTAGACCACAAGGAAAAAAAAAAAGTGTGTGGACTGATGTTGCCTTGAGAAGAAAAGAAATCCGGGTTTACTCTTTATTGCTTTGTAAGTGCCATTCAAAAAGACACTTTCCAGCCTGTACAAAACAGTACAAAGAATCCCTCTTCCTAACAGTCATTTAATTTCTTATTTTCTAGGATGCATCTATATCATCTTTTGTCAGTAAATGAGTCACTTTGGCTGAGCTTGTTGTCTGGGTATACCGGATTTAAACCAGTTGTCCTGTCATCACCTTTTAAAACACTGTGTTTGAGACACCAAGGCCTGCCTTTGAGAGCACTAGCCACAGCAGGGTGAAATGAAGCTGTGTAAGATTTAGAAAGAATGAATTTGTAAGACCACCATTTTCAAAAGCTCTCAGTCTCTCAAGATGAGTCAGAAACTTGTGATTCCTTCTTTTTATTATACATTTCCTCCAGCAGTTCTTCTTCCTTTTTTTTGTTTGAATGACTTAACAGAAGACATTCTAGGGGTTAGTTGGGGGTTTTTTTGCTTGGTTTTTAATTTTGGGGGTTTTTGTTGTTTTTCTTAAAAAACCACACCACCACACACAGCCACAGATTTTACTACATCTGCATCAAATATGAAGTTCATATGAAGCCATCATATCAAAGCATAATTTCTTTTATCTAAGTATCTACAGGACTTTGCATGTACCTAAAGGACATTAATTTGATCCAATTGCTCAACAGTTTTAATATTACAAAATTAAAACAAGTAAAACAAGCTGGATGTACTTTCAAACCTGGACCAAACTAAAAAAAAAAAAAAAATACAACACACAAACACAAAACCCCGCACACTACAAGTTAGGAAAAGGTTAGGAAACTTCTATCTTTCTTCTAAGACAAGATTTGCTTCTAAAGTCTGAGATACTTCACTTGGTTTAGAAGATTCCCACATACCCAGGAAACTAAAATAGACACTTTAACATCAGAATTCACAAACATACATGTAAAGTACCTTAAGACACATGGGGAACCATGTACAAATTAGCCATCAGGCGTCTGACCTTGTTAAACATGAACTATTGTCAAGTGCGGTACACCTACAAAACCTACAGTGCAGTAAGACACAAATTAAACACTGACACGAGTTCACCTTTCCACAGAGCTAATTTACTACCCTTAGAAAGCAAAACCAAACTTGCTTCAAGCAAGCTAACACACCCTCCAGACGCATTTTGACACCCTGAAGCAAATGGTGAAAGCAACCACGCAGTACACAACAGCGATGCACTGTATTTCCACCAGCAGAGGGGCATCAGCACTTCTAAACTACCACAAGTCTCAAGATCCAAAGGCAGGGAAGTCCGTACAGGACCAATGACCTAAACTATGTTTAGTTTCCAGAAGGTAGCTAGACCCACACATCACCTTCCACTGTTGCAAGTTTTGCTAGTTTCTTTTCCCTGACACAGTCCCTAGCTGGAATTCAACATAAGCAGGCATAAATTTTAGCATTAAAAAAAAGAAAAAAAATCTCTTGCTACCACCTAATTTTGAAGTGAGCAGAGAACACAGCACAGGGAAACCAGTGCTACGTACAGTTGTAATACCGAAATACTTCACCTTTGTGCCAACAGCATACACAGAAACCATCAAAAGTCAGCATTTGCATGTTGATGTGGTTTGACATTCAGTTTACAGTTATAACCTTCAGAGATGGAATAAACACTATGCAGGTTAATCGTTAGCTTGAACAGACTCTACAAGAGAAGTCAGGCTACTAGAGTCTGACAAACTATTAGTAAGACTTTTGTGCTGAAGAACAGAGAGAGAAGAACTTCAGAATACCTTCCTGTGTGACCCAGACTTCAATGCTGTTATGACTGATGCCATCTTTAAAGAACCTTTATAACTGTCACAGCCAGATTTAAAAAAAAAAAAACTTCATAATAATTTCTTGCAAAGTTCTTTAACTCCAACTGCATAAATACTATCTATAGTTTAAAGAACAGAAATCATGTCATGCCCGAGTTGATGTGTTAACTTAGAAGAAAGATTTTCATGTTTGTTTTCCCTAATGTAAAAATGCCTGAAGACTTGAAGTACACCTCCATGTATTCATATGCAAGCTTACCACACCAAATGCACAGACTGGCAGAACAGGAGCTCAAAAGCAAGAGAAGAATCCTTCAAAACCATCAGCACTCCATCTACTTTCCGCTCAGTAGAGCAGAACAAACTATCTGACCTGCCTCCAACAGGAGGCACTAACTGACTCTTCAACAAAGCCTCAAAGACACCATCACGTCCAAACCAGCCTGCTGTAAAGGGACACGTCCAATACCAGGTATAATTTCCTCTTTAGAGGCACCAAGAGTTCTGAGAATATTTTCTAACAACTAATGATAAACATATTCCTCAGCCAAGGAATGACAGTTATCTTCCCAATGCTCCACAATCCCTCTGGCACCGCTTAAGTTCATCCTTGAAGCCAGACAGCCAGGCTGTTATCAGTCAACACAAGACACAAAGATTACATTTATTTCAGAGCAATAACAAGCAGGACACACTGTCATTGACCTACAGAAGGCACCAGGCATTGAATAGTCTTGCAACAGGATCACAAACACTAGCCACATGCACTACAGTAGCCTCCAAAACCTGGCTAACCCATCAATGAGAAGAAATAACTGGTACATTCTTTTTTTTGGATTCCAGAACAAAACAATGTCAAATTCTACATCTAGAATCTGAAAAGGAGGCACCAAGCCTGCCTTCTGGTCAAAAGAAGTTATACAGAAATTTGCTGAAAGATAATAAACAAATCTCCACCATCCTTACTCAGCACCAGAGAAAGAGACAACCCCAAGAATGAAAGCAAATTATAAATGATGGATCACGTAAAACACAGCCGAGCAAACAAGACTACATATGTATCCAAAATACAAATCCTTATCAAACAGAACCATCTCCTACACTAACAAAAGCAACAGATGAATCTCACCAGACTTATAATCTGAACCACTAGAATTGCCGTGAAAAAGACTATCCCATATTCATTTAGATTGACAGTGAATAATTGTACCCCCACCGTCATCCCAAATAACTGTGACCCAGCTGCACTTGCCACTAAGACAGCACAGGAACAATATTTTCCATAGGTAACTGTCACGAGGAAGGCAGTGATGCAAGAATCCTGCATTTCACTTCAGAGTACAGAAGACTAGTAAAAGTCTGTTTCTTCTCCCTGTTTCCCACCTCATGCACAAATCTATTTTCCTCAGCTTGTCCCTATATGCTCTCCGGGCAACATTTTTCTCGCTACTCCCAGTGCCATTGTATACCTTCCAAAATAAACTCTGAGCTTACCTGAAATGGCAGCACAGCTCTCCCCACAATTATTTCTTCCAGCCTATTCCCCGACTTAGTTGTTTCAATTGCTCCCGAGCACAATTTTTCATTTAGTTGAGGTACAGCTTATTTTCCTGGACTACCAGTCCAGTTTTGCTCGTACAATTTGTATTCACACATAAGGCACGTCAGCAATAGAGATAACACACCTACATATAAGACAACTCTTACTGCCAACTTTTCTTGCATCAGTACTCGTCCAATGAGTATAAAATTGAGAGCAGTGTTTGAATGATAAGCAGAAAAGAATGGACAGTTTTACCACACATCTGTGCAAACTTATATTGTTATTACAGCATTCAGTTCACAAAAGCAGAGTTCCCTTTCTTGTAATAATAAAATTTTCCCCAACCATTTCCATTTAATGTAGACTTTTTCCAACTATTTTTATGGTACCAAGACGGAATGTTCCTCACTGTAACCTAAAGTTCAAATGTAACCCAAAATCCTGAGAAGTCTAACAATTAGGATGGAAAGAAAAACAAAAGAAAAAAACTTGTGGAAAGTTCTTACTTACTGGAGATACGACTGCCAGTTTACTTTGTTTGCCCGAACTTCAGCAGCTTTGGCAGCAATGATGTTTGTTGGGACAGCGGCATCTACAGCACCTCGGATATCCATCTTAATTGATAATCAAGATACACCTAGAAATGCAAGTCAGATTATTAAAGTTTTATCAAAGTATTAAAGAGCAGAGTATGTGTCCAAGATTTTAAAGGGGAAAAAAAAAAAAAAGAAAATTTGTTTTCAGGTGCCAAATTCCCTAAAACTGTACTTTCTGAGAAATCAAAGTTCCATACAGCATCTCAAACATGACTTCCCTGAAGCAAACAAAAATAAACCATAGACACACTAAAAGTGTAACCAATCATAAATTTGCTGAAATAGAAGATATATACCATTGCTAAATAACTCCCAGTCTTCTAAATTTTCCATCAAAAAAAAACATGTGAATAAAGACTACTTTTTTGTGATGCCCAAGTAGCACTACAGATAACAGAAGCTGTCTTCCTTCCAAGGTAGGACTGATGATAAGGATTAAAATTCTGTGCACAACCCTTCCTCCCGTTCCCCAATATATTAGGGCTGACTTCATTCAGGTATTTGTCTAAGAGTATTTAGACATCAGAAACACACGAAACGCAACTTCAGAAATTAAAAAGTTATAAAAATTAAAAACCGTGTTACACAGACTAACAAGAAAATCAAAATCATCACTGTACAAAAAGCAAACTGAAAATAAATCCAAGCAGAAGCTCTGTATCGGGACGTTCTACATTACCACAGACAGTGACCTTCACTACTTCTCTTTTCTCTGGCCTTTATGGTTTAATCTCCACGTGACTCTGATGCCAAAACAAGAAGTGTGTTTGCAAAGGCTTGAGATCCAGCTGCAGCAGGAATTCCTTACAGCCCAAACCGCATCCAGCCTCTCCACACAGCTTATTTCTGGACTCTTTGGGCTCCCCTTACAGAACCAAGAGCAAACCGGCCCATTCTGCCCAATTCTGAACAAACATACCTCGTTTGGATGACTGATTCTAACAAAAGCAAAAAACAAAAAAACCCGAACCACACTGAAGAGATGGAGCAGCAGAACCATCCTCCCTTTGAAACCACTTCTGGGAGCAGACACCCACACGGCAGCACCACTTCCTAAGCCCTTCAGCGACCGTTGAACGCTTCCTACTCTTCCCTGACCCGGCCAGAGCCATGTAGACCCTCCCCGAGCTGCAGAGGAGGGCGGGTAACGGGGCTCGGGAGCACGCAGCCTGCACAGATAAACCGAAAAAACCGACAGGCGCCTGGGGCAGAGACAGACACTTGTCCCCATCCCGCCACTCCCTGCACAGGACCCAGCCGCCTCCCGGGGGGGCTCGGGGGAGGCCAGGCGCCAGTGGGAACCCTTCGCACCGCCCCGGGTCCGCCAGAGCCCCCGTGAGAGGCCGTGCGGGGGCACCCCCCACGCCGGGACCCCCCAACCGCCCTCCCCCGTGGCGGGTAGGGCCCGGAGGCAGCTCTCACTCACCCCAGGAGCACGCCGGCGGGTGAGGGCTGTGGAAGGGAGAAAGCTGCGGCGCAGGGCCGCGCACCCGAAGGCCCCCGGTGCTGCGCTCCGCTCCGCTCCACCGCCTTCCGCTCCGGCCCCGCAGCCACCGCCGTCACGTGACGCCGCTCACCTGACAGAGACGGCGGCCTCCGAGGGACAACTCAACCCCAGCGCGCCGCGCCCCCGCCGCCGCCGCGGGCCGAGCGGTGGGCGGGGCTGGGGCGGGGCCCCGCCGATAGAGCGGGAGGTGCGGGACCTCTGCACCGGTGTGGGGCTGTGGTGTGCGGTGTTAGTCTGCCTGGCTGCACAGATTGACTGTATATACACGCTCAGAATACAACATATGGATGTGTATGATTTTATCCAGGGATCCAGTGCCGCTCCGAGGAGAGCGCGGCGCGGAGGAGCCCACCCGAGCTGTTCGCTGACCAGAAACGGCTCCGGAGGGGAAGGGCTGGGAGCCCAAGCCACACACACCCGCTCACACAGTCCCCGCCCCCCCCCCACCAAAGGGGAGAGAATTAAAGGGGGAAAAGGAAAAGAGGACTTGTGGGTTGAGATAAGGACAATTTAATAACTAAACTACAATAATATTGAAAATAATGCTATATATAAATATACGGTGTGATACGCAGTGATACTGCCCCCCCACACCCGATGACCAAAGGCCCAGCCTACTCCTGGCCAACGACCCCGGAGGAGGGAGGGAATGAGTGATACACAATGATACTGCCCCCCACCCAATGACCAAAGGCTCAGCCTGTTGCCAGCTAACAATCCCCAGAACTACACTCACGATTCCTCCAAACAGGGGGGGTGCACCGCTCCCGGAGGCACTCACGGAACAGAGATAACAGCCCGAGCGTCCGAGACCAAGAGCTGACCGAAGTTGGGGGAAAAACGACCACCTGGCCACAGCTAACGATCCCCCCGGAGAGGGAGGATCGCGAAACTCACGGAACAGAGATAACGATTTTGAGCATCCGAGACTGAGAGCTGACCGGAGTGTGGGGGAGGGGGGAAAGGCCTTGGGAGAGCGAATGCAAAAATCTGAAGCGAGATGATCTGAAGCCCAAGGGAAGCAAAAGAGAGAGATCTCTTCTGGGAGATCCTTTGAAATACTAGCAGTAATCCTTTGTCCTTGAAATACTAGCAGTAATTTTAAACATTCTTTCTTATCAGCTGTTCTCCTGAGTACAAATCCAAAACACAGCTTCTTGCTAGCTATTTATGAAGAAAAGAAAAAAAAATTAACTCTCTCTACTTAACCCAGGACAGCCTCTCATGCTGCAATGGTGCAGGTTTACTCTTTCCTACAGGTGAAAAGCAGGCGGGAAAGCAGGGAAGTGTTCCCGGGCCCCCATTTCTGGAGGCAGAGAGGTGTGCCCGCCTGTGCCTGCGCCGTCACACCTCTCCCTCACCTCCCGAGCTGCGCCAGGCTGTGCGCGGGGCTCCCACCATTTCGTTCTTCCCCAGTTGTATCTCTGTGGGAGGTAACACCCTGCACAACTTCTTCCTTTTTTTAAAATATGGTCTGTGTAGGTTGGGCTTTGCCTCTACTAGCAAAAAGAGGAGGAAACTTTTTCAAACTGAAAGCCCAAGTATTTCAGAAACCACAGGCTTAAATGTCCACGTTTCTGAGAAAAAAAAAAGTCAGTCTTCAGATGCTGAGTTAAGTTTCCCGGTCACGCTGTGATGAAGTCCATAGACAGAAGTAGTCAGAAATGATCCTGAAGAGTAATTCTGCTAATATATAAGGAGGAGAGACAGAGAAAAGAGAAAATAGGGCAGAGAGTTTTGTGTGTGAGCAGATCAGGACGGACAGCGTGCCTACAGTTAACGTCTCGTTTTGCTGGGGTCTCTGTGTTTTCCATTTAGAGTTCTTTAAATCATACCTGGCCATTACCTCTATCAGTGCTTTTTAACTCAAGGAGGGTCTTCATTACTGTGGCAACATCTAATTATGCTTCCACCGTAATACTTCTTCCTTTAAAACTGATCTTTCTTCACACTTCACTAAAACTGTAGGTATCTCGCTAACACGACCACTGAGCTGAGATCCCAGGCACAGTCCAATAACAGCATTTGCATTTCTTGATGCTTTAGCAGAAGAAAGCTCTCTAAGCCGTGTGCACACTCTGTGCCATCTAGTCTGTAATAAACACATCCATTAATGTGATTCTGCGGATCACCCAGCACAGGGGGCTTTGAGGCTTAACCTAAGACGTTTGTGTTCTTGCAGGTTGTTTACATACATTGAAGAAACGCTTGTACAGCTCCTGATCTCTAGCATAGAAATCTCCACACCATCTTGAATAGAAATCTGTTACTTTGAAAGCTTATTAGAATCTCATTTCACAGGTGTTTGAGAAGCTACAGTAAAAAATATTTTCCTGTAACCTTTCTGTAACCTTGGAGTGAGGCGTAACGGCTGAAAGTATGCATCTACTGAATTAGCAGAAAGAGAAATGCAAAGAGAGGAGAAAGAATAGTCATGGTAATTAATTACATTGAGTTTTATAACAGCAGTTCCAGGGGACATTTAAGGAACTACCAAGCAGGAAACATGACATCTGTGCCAGTCAAGTTAATGAGTCTCCAGCAGAGGAATCAAGTTAGTGAACACAATATTAGAGAATGCAAACAATATGTTATTCCTGGATAAACCTGTATAAGAATATACCTAATTGATTTTTTTTCCTACAGCATGTAAGGGAATAAATGCAAGGCATTAACAAAAAGTCATCACACCTCTGTAAGGGACATTCATGTCTCACACCTCTGCTGACTTCTTTGTGTGTGTGGACGAGGTTGGTGCAGGTAGACTCCATCCACTTGGATTTCCATGAGGTATTCAGTGAGATGCATCCGCAGGTGCTCTAAAAAAAGCAAACTCTGTTGTGTTAAAACACAATCTGGGTATGCTGCAGATTTACACACGCTCTTATCCCCCGCCTGCCAGACACTTGGGCACACCTGGGAATTTTCACTCGGTGTGAGTCCCATGAAGTTCTCTCTGTGTTAAGGAACTGCATTGCATTGCGAGGATAGGCTTTGAGAGACGAAAACATTGTACAGTCCTTACAGGAACATGTCTCGTGCCCATCATCACTGACAGCAAGAGGTGATCCTCAGCAACCAGTCCTCTGTCACCAGCTTTGGAGAGCGCTTCATCAGACACTTCCCAAAAGGAAACTCTCATGGCTCCTCATTTATAGTAACTTCTCACTTGGAAGTTTCAGCTAACTCTAATAAAAATGCTAGCTTAAAATATCAAATTATTAAAACTGGAATTATGTTGAAAATATGAATAAATTAACAGACTGATTCTTTTCAGTGCACTTTCTCCTGTGTGCAGGATAAAGTGTTTTTAAAGGCTCCCAAATGCTTTTCTGATGGAAACAAGGAACATATTACTTGTTTAGCTCACATTAAAAGAGGGTTGCTAATGACCAGAACTATAAATAACATTTAAATAATTATTTGAATGAAAAGTTCATAATAATTCAAAATTCCTCCTACTTTGCCTGTGTTTCTCCCATCTGTATTTCAAAAAACACAAAAAATAAATAGTGAGTGAATGTTGACAAACAGAAGGCAAAAGCCTGGCAGCCCTCTAAAGCTAAGAGAAGTAATCGATTAATAATCTACCTGGAGTCTTGTCTTTGTGTTTACCTTGTCTCTGTCCACAGACATGGCTGGTGTTTTCATTGGGGCTGGAAGGATTACCAGTGGACCATCTGTTCGGTTGGTGAGAAAAAACATGATTGACAGGTGCCACTGACCTAAGACAGACATCTCTGGTGCTGCCTGCAGAGTATAACTATGTGCTGAGCTGCTTCTTCCTTCAAGTTGTAAATGAAATACATTTGCTCTGAGGTGATAAAATGTGTTTCATGTTCGTTCCAGCCTATTCCTCCGACATGTGTTCAACTGCTGTGTGTCTGTCTTCCTCCTTTCCAACTTACTAAAACCTACGAAGTTGTAAATCTAATCTCTAAGCTGGCAGGGTGCTGAGGGGAGGAGGCACCACAGATATCTGAAGGCGGATAATCCTGATTGTCCCCAGAACTGTGGAGGCTGCGGGAAGAACTGTCAAGCTGCGAGAGAGACCCTGACATTTGCCCATCGCTGTAAGGGCGAGCCACCTCTATGTTGCTGACATTCAGCCCAATGTCTGGGATTTGGTTTTGTTTCATCGTTAAATAAAAGTGGTGTTTTTTCCAAGAAAGACCACTGTCAAATTGGATTCAGGAACAGCCTGTTTATTTCTCAATGTGGAGGCAACTCTTGCTCTACTTCAGGGCTCACAGATACCATTCAGACAACTATCAAGCAACAGAAGCCCTCCAAAATGAGGATGAAGAGGATATCAAAGCAGCGCAGCAGCTTTTCAAGGTAAGACGAAGTCCAGGGTTATCCAAATGTCCTGAAGGAGGGGGGGAATGCTGCACCTGGGAAGAAGCAGCAGGAAAGTGTCAATGTCATGTATAACAGCCATAAATTATTTGTCACCAAGACATCAGTATTCATGTAGTTTTCCTTTATTCCTGAGCTTCATCCTCTGCCCTCTCTTCCTCGGTGTGTTGCAACCACAGCTACAGAGGAGGTGGTGATCCACCTTCCTCTGAAGTGTTTGCTTTCAAACAACAGATTAAACACATCCATCTAACTCATAAAAATGACTCACACTTTGTGGGGCTGTTCTGTGGTTAAAGGGATGAGGCAAAACATGGTGTTCAGACACTGAAAGGATCGGCATTTTTTACTGGTGCTACCGCAGAGGATTTGTATTGGTAGTTAACAAAAGAAGATATCCAAAAAAACCCCAAATGCAGTCTAATCTAAAGTCTATTAGGGTGTTACAGTAAATCCTCTTTAGTGAACCCTTAGAGCTGAACCGTTTTCCTTAATTAAAAACAATCATCTATCCTCTAGATTTTGTCAACAGCCGGAAAGCAGCTGGAGGGGTGAACCAATGTTATTTACGGTGAGCAGCAAGCTCCTGTGCAGCTCAGCAGAGCAAGAGAGAGAGGTGCAAGAAACCATATCTTATTAAAACTTGGGAACAGAAGTGATGCACCTTGGTGCATGGTAGGGAAGAGAATGGGATAGCAAAGTCACACACTCTTGGAACCACAAAGTTTGTGTTTTTTTCAGAATAACCTAGCACTAGAGTGGAAAGGGACTCAAGCAGCCAGTCGAGGTTGTTGGCAGGTTGGTGAAAGGCAAGGCAGAGGAAGAAGTCATTCCCCGTTCCACACCTGCCCTACAGACATTCAAGTTAAAGCAGGAATTGGCTTCTCCATCCCATCTCTTTAGCCAATGCATGTCTGTTTCCAGGAAGCCATCTCATTTGAATTACAGGAGTACACTCATCAGAAATCCTAAATGACTTTCGCTGCTTTTGCTGAGAGGAAATACTCAACCTGCTTCGCCACTGTCAGGAGGCTATTGCTGATAATGAGCCAAGTACACTCCTCTCAGAATTTCGTGTCATTCTATCTCATTATCTGTCCATTTAGCACAGGAGCCTGGGTACTTCTTGGCCTTCTTGACAGCAGAGGGGGGGGTTTGTCGCAGGCACAGTGGCTCCTGAATTTAACCCTTGGCAGTCATACCTCTCAAACCCATATGCTGAGTTTTTCACAGCTCACATCCCTAGTCATTTCTAGGTTAGCCATCCTGTCATTCATCCCAGATGAATCGTTCCTTTCAGCTTGGTGATTGCTTTTATGCCTCCTGCCTGAAATCATATTTTGTTGCTGAGTCTCTGAGAACATGGTGCACAGGATGGAGTCAGGGACCTCACAGAGGACAAATTATTTCTCTGCTCTGTGATAGGATTTATCTTCAAAGGGACCTAAATGGCACTGCAAGGTTCAGGGCCACTTACTGTCCACAGTCCCTTCAACACTAGCGCTGCCAGCTTCCCTTCTCCCACTGGTGCCTGTCCCATTTCCTTCATTCTGTGCTTTTGTTTCTAAATGCTGCAGCTCCACTGGTGTGACTCTCGTCTCTGGCAGCAGGGACAGCCGGCAGAAACAGCCCGGGAGATGCTGTGTAATCACTTCATGAGCTCAGCCGAGGTGAAATTGCTGTCATATGGAAGCTCTTGTATGAGGCTATGTGCTCTGGGGGAACACGTCTCCAGAAGTTCATAAAGCTTATCAGCTAATGATCCTTCACATGTGTAATGTAAGCAATGTTACTGGTGGTTAATGAGTCCACAAGGACTGCGTTAGTGATAGGAAGTTAGAAAACTTACCCGTCTAGAAATGTGCACAGCCCTAAAGCTGAGGAACTAAAATACATTGCAAGCTTTACTTCACATGGGAGAGAAATACCTTTCTTTTTTACTGATAGAGAAGCAAGGTACAGAGGGTTTACATTCTTTGCCAGAACTTAGGAAATAAACTTAAAGTTTGTAAAGGTTCAAGACCAAATTCTCACTTATGCTCCCAGAATAGACAAGATCACATTAAAACTTTTTTCTTTCCTGGTGACATTGAAGCCTGCAGAAAGTTCAGATTTTTTCTGGTACAATGTTTCTGTATGTGACACTGATCACTATAGACAAACTATGTCCTTAGACCCATAAATTGGCTTAATTGGCAGGGACTTTGGTCAGACTGATTCCCCGGTCTTCATTAATTCCTGTGATCCCTTCCGCCTTATGTGAGGTTTTGGATTTGATGCTTCTGAGTGTGAGCACTGGCTGCTTCTGAGAGCAAGTTGCCACCTAATCCAACATGCCAAATACTAACAATGTTGAAATATTAAACAAATTAGGATTAAAAAACACCAAAATCCAAATCTTTTAACAGAGCACTTGAATTAGGCTTATTTATTCTTGACCATGCTTTCAAAGAGAATCTGCATTATAAGATAAATATTTTTGAGAAATAGTAGGCAGAGTTTAAACTCATTTTAAATTCTCTTCATGACATTTAAATGTACTCGGTAAGTTATTTCTAATCTCCATTTGCACTGCTTGAAAAGCTTTTCCCTCTGACATGTTTGCACCTCTATAAAAGTGTTAAAAAGCAAAAGTGAATAAACTTTTTACAAGTCTCAACACAAAGATGCAAAAACTTACTTAACCCAGAGCTAACAGGGACACATTCTCACGTGCTCTAAATATACTTTTTTTCCAGTTAAAATAAATACCCCAGAAACATTGTCCTGCACAGGGAGGTTGTGAGAGGTTGCAAACAGATCACAGTCTTTCCCTAATGACAAAATTTGGCCCAAGTCCCGTTACACAGAGCTCATTACCATCATTTCCTCCACACAGGATGAGAACGTTCTCCACAAAGATGCCACATTTTAGTTCATGTCCAGGTTACGTCTGGATAGGACCCATCTCACTTCTATAATTATAATTTATAAGCATAGAGACTCCAGATTTGGTTGGGTTTACATGAACAAAATATATACCCACAGACAAGAGGTGACGGAGCAGGTGCAGATAGGACAGCAGCACCAGGGCTGTGAGGGCACTAATCACTGTTAATGGCCCTGACCAGCCTCACCTGGGGGTCTGCTCCCTGCCTGCCTGAGCTGTGCTCCAGGAGTGCTGGTCTCTGGCTGAAGGGTGGCTATGCTCTGTTTGACGATGGAGCCTCCTGGTTGAGACCTTAACCCCCACCCCGGGCTGCCTTCCTGGCTTGATCTTGGTTGTTCCTTGTTAGTGTGGGCTTGCCTGGTGATTGTGGGACCTGGGGAGGTTGACTTCTGCCTTGCTGTGGTCCTGCCTTACGATCTGGACCTTGCTTGGGCTGCTGCCATGTCTGTCATGTTTGCCTTCCTCAAGTACTGCAGGATGGGCTGTAGGATCCTCTTGGCTTCCACCTCAGCTTCCCTGACGGAGCAGCCCTGTTCTTGCTGCTCCCTGGAAAGCAGAACCCTTTCCCCACCCTGTTGAGATTTGCCTTACCTGCAAGGGCTTTCTTTCCTCTTTTCCCCGAGGTGTAGAGCAGAGGGGTGAAGAAAAGCACAGTGTGAAGTGAGACAGTGTGTGCCCAGGAAAGGCAGGGAGCCTCCTTAGACATCAACCTGTAGGTTCAGAGCTCACGATACTCCAGTAACACTAGCATTACCCTTCTGCTCGCTAAGTCCTACCCCTTTGCGTTGTCTGAGAGGCCAGGCAGAAGGTGAGATGGCCAGAAGCACGCTGTCTGGAGGAGCAGCTCAGGGGAAATACAGCATCCTTTCCCCTTCATCTAGCTAATCGCAGCTCTGCAGAAATCCTTTGGGTTTGGAGATGTCAGACATTATCCCATGAGCTGCCTCTAATGTGGAAGTCACTCGTGACCATGCATAGCTTATATAAATTATTTGGCAACTGCTGTGAATCATGATGTGTTTCATCAAATAAGGATGTGTTCACAAACAGCTCCAGAAAGGTCAAAATCATAAAAGATGTTATTTGCAAAGGACAACCTGCCAATGGAATGATGGCACTGCTTTGCCAGCTACTCTAGTGTCTTCAGGTGATGAGTGGTGGCAGTTATTGATTACTGTTCCTGTCAACTGTTACAGTCCCTCTGAAGTCAGATATTGTCTTTTATAAAAGAACAGGAAAAGTTCTGATACTAGTAAATATACTCACCTCTTTAGTCAATATAATCTCTCCCAAGTAGATTTTCATGTCAGGAGTATTTATTTTGTGAATTCTATTTTTCATACTTAGTAGCATTTGTATGTCTTAAACTGTTTCATAGGTTGTTAGGAGCAAACCAAGCAGTAACTTATACCAAGAACACATTCTTCCTGTTCTTTTGAACAGGTGGTGTGCTTCGTTGAACAGGCTGACACACAGTTTAATAGGCACATTTTATCTAGTTCTTGTGTTTGAGATGGGCAGGGATGCAAACTCTGTGGCTGTGGATTGAATCACTTGGCAGTTAACATTCTTCAGGTTTGCCAAAATAGTTCTTCTTACATAGCAGGTGTAAAATTTTAGCTGTGTTTGATGNTAAATTAAGATAATGCGGTAAAATCATATGCAGTTGGTTTTAAAGGTAAGCAAAATTATCTCTAGGACAAGCTGGAGAACATTACTATCTGTAATCTTCCGTGCTGGTTAATTTTGTTTTCTTGACACATATCCTTTATAACAAGAGTTTATCTTGTCCCTGAAGTGGTTTCACTAGTTAGGAAAGAGCTACTCATGCGTATTTTTACAGCCTGCACCAACCCTAAAGTATCAGTCCTATGGAGAACTGTCTGCCTGTGCATGAGCAGAACTGAGGACATGGGGACAGGATCCAAAACATCACCATTCTGGAGAGGTGGCCATCAGCAGAAACACCAAGTGACTTTAGAGACAGGCCTCTCATCTGTGAGCAATGGACCTGGGTGCTCTCCTGAAGTTCATCCTGCCTATCCTGGCGCGGGACAGAGGAGCATATGGTAGCCCAGCACTTACTGTTGCCCAAATTGTGGGAAGTCCAGGTTCAAAACCTTCCCCTGAGGTGACTTAAAACCACACATTCCCGACAAATAACCTGACTGCTTACTGCCCTGTGTCTGTGAGAAGGACAGCAGGCGTCCCTTCGCCCCTCGTGCTGAAATCACTCTGTAGTGGATAATTAACACTCCTTGTAGAGAAGGGGCAGTAATACTTTACTGTCTGGGAGGCAGTTCCCAAGCAGGGGTCTGTGATGCACTGAGAAATCCTTCAGTTTTCCTTTTCCAGCCCAAAATCCACAGGGAGGTCCCCTGCAGCTAGATTGGGAAGTCATCCTCCTTCCCCTTACCCGGTGAGCCAGGTCCCAGCCAGGGGGACCCGCCCGTGCAAGCGCAGAGTGGAGAAGGATCTGAGCCTGTATCCCCAACAAATGCATCTCACTGGGGCACTCAGACACTAGGTCTGTGCAGAGGGGCTGGGTGATCCCTGGGGCTGTGGCTCCCAAATGAAGGGTGACGCACAGACAGTGACAAACCAGTCCCGTGCCTTCCTTTGAAAGAGCAGAAACGCTGTTTCCTGTGATTGCGACCCTGCAAGGCAGCTCCCCACGCAGCGTGTTGGCGTGTTGGATGGTGTGTCTGGATACCAGCTCTGTCCCCGCAGGATGAGGGAGCAGGCGGTGGTGCCAAACTCAGCTCGGGAGCTGTGGAGGAGCACGATGTGCTGTGCGTGGGGCACCCTTTAGGAGACCTAGCCCCGAAGGGCGCACAACAAGCCGCTGGTTAGCTAGTATCAGGGGATAGGACTCCCTTTCACCACTTGCTGGCTACCCGTGGGTAGCCTTGCAGAGACCTTTCATGTCTGGTTTGGGTTTTTCTTCTCCCCCATGTCTTCTCTGAATGTCTGTAGTATGCTGGTCTGCTCCAGACAGCTCAAACCATTAAATGTAAATTCTTAAAAAAAAATAATATGCTTTAATCTTTAGCATCATACATGAACGAACGAACAGATGAATGTGGCTTATGCAGGAATTATTCTATCAGGCAGAAATTACAACTTGTTGGTTGAACAGTGGGACAGGTTGCCCAGCGAGGCTGTGAAGTCTCCATCCTCGGAGGTGTTACAACCCCGCTCGGCACAGTCCTAGGAAGCCTGAGAGCAGGAGGTTGGACTAGATCTGCAGAGGCCCCTTCCAACCTCAGCTATTCTGTGAAACAAAGAGCTCTTCACAGTGTCTTTCTTTTTAAACTGCTCTGTAACTACATGGCGTAATAATATTTTTTTTAATTCACAAAAGATTTTTCTTTCGCATCCAGAAACACGGGTCTGGGAATAGCTGGTGGTATTGCTCAGCATTGCCTATGAGCCAAGAATAGCTGCACAGACAGCGATCAGAGGGCATTCTTTTGTAAAAGTTGTCAAAATAATAATGTACGACACGTTAATGGGTGGACTACTTGCATGTTAATGGTATGCAAATTTTCTAGTCCTCAGAGATAATTTGTGCTAATTTGCAATCGTGTGTTTTTCCAATTTAGTGATTTACATGTTTTACCTTTGAGATAGCCCTAGAACTTCCTTTGTAGTTGTGCGCCTTTGAAATGGAAAAATGCAGAATCCTAGGCTGATTAGGATATTGCTGTCAGAAATAATGTAATGAATATTTAAACCAAAAGATAAACTGTTTTTACACAAGTTCCAGAAATTTTTCAGCAAAACAATCCTAGACTGACCTGAATTGCAGAGACCATTGTCACTAATACAGGATTAATTTCTTAAAGTGGAACAAAATGTCATGTGGATTAATAAATAACCCATTCAGCCTAAATCTAAATCAACTAATTTAAGATATGAATGACTTCAGATCTACAAATATATCAATTTAGGATATCCTTCTACCAGCAAGACCCAACAATTTAGATAAAGGATACAGGGGAAAAACAACAACTCTCCCTGGAGGACCAGGGACACCATCTTCAAAAGGCAGCTGGTTTGAGTGTCAGGAGGAATTGGCCTTTACTCCATGATATGTCTCTCACACCCAGACTGACAAAAGCAAATTATTTCCAGTAAAATAGAAAACTCAAATTAAGGACCTTTGTGCAACACCAGCCCCAGAGCGATAAGACATGATACAGTTGTTGCTCTGATTTCTGGTTTCTCTTAGAGGGCATCATGGGGTAGAGAGCACCTGAGCACGGTGTTCCCATCAGACCCTATTTTATTTCCAGTACACCTCGTGTCCAACTGAAAGAGGAATTGTGGTGTGGGGGTTTTTATCAGGTCAGGTTTCTCAGGGATTTCCGAGTGCCAGAGGAGTCCCTAAGCACCAGAACAAGTCATGCCCAGATTGGAGGTATCAGCCAGTCCACTCTAATTAGCAAATCCTTCCCGTGACCGGGAGAATGACGTGGGGTCCGGTAAGCATCAAAGGTGGTTCTGGGTGGGAGGTTGAAAGTGTCACCCAACCTTTGCTGCTAGGATCAGCCATCCCCAAGCCCTTCCTGACACAGATTTACTTTGAAACCTCAGTGACACCGACTCTGCACCCTAGGCAACCTGCTCCAGTGCTTCACCATCCTACCATTAAAAATCCACATTTAATCTAAATATCCCTGCCTGCAGTTTATATCCATTACTCCTTGCTGTGTATGTAATAAGCATGAACCGTTATCTCCTCCTGCCCCTTGCCTGTGTGTATACAACGTGTGCTACCTGATAGGTGTTTCCCATGAGTGGTGCAAAGACACAAAGTCATGAATCACATAGACGCCTATTCACAGCAATTAATTTCCACCCAAAAAAAAAAATATCAAAGACTCTAGGGGAAAAGAAATGTTCCTTTCAAGCTATTTAGGGCTTACTCAGCCCTACGCTTTGCTGGCCCCTTCTGTGCAATAACAGAGCAGCTTCTTCCTCTCCTTTATTTGCATCTCTTTATAATCCAGCCAGAAGAAATACGCAAAAAGAGATCAGAATATCCAACCTCAAATACCTCGATTCCAAAGCCCAGCTCCAGGTTGCTAGGTGACAGCTAGGCGCATCCTCCGGGGAGCTGGTCAAAGGCAAAGCCCCACCAAGCCAGGAGACACAGGGCAGGGACCATCAGTCTTCTCCCCAGGGCCACACAGGGAGTGAAAGCACCTTGTTCATGTACGATATAACTAACTGTCTGTTTCATCACAAGCATTAACACTTAACTCTGAGGAAGGCAGAATGTTATTTTTCCATCAGCCGCATCCGAAAGGGGAACACTTGGGGTGGAGCCTGGCTCGCAGTGGGTCTGTGCCCGCTTTGATGCCCAAGAAGGCCCACTGCCCATCCCCGTGCTGGGCGCTAATCCCAGTGAAACTTTCAGGAACTTAGATGTTGAGATCTTTAAC
Source organism: Syrrhaptes paradoxus (assembly GCA_013400615.1). Classification (NCBI taxonomy): domain Eukaryota; kingdom Metazoa; phylum Chordata; class Aves; order Pterocliformes; family Pteroclidae; genus Syrrhaptes; species Syrrhaptes paradoxus. The sequence goes on from VZTO01025524.1 coordinate 140,556, forward strand.
TTAACAGATCTTCGGTCTACCATGAGGTGCGGTTGGAAACAGCTCAGGAGGTTAATTGTCCTCAATATTCCACTTTTAGTATTATTAACAAAATAAAGCTAATCCAAAATGCTGTATCATCTATAAAAGATAAGAATAGAGTGCAACAGAGCAGGAGCTGCCAAGCGACACCATCCAAGCAGCAACTGATGGTCTTACAGGATGTCACATCAGTTTTCCTGGTTCACTGTTGCAAGCACTTCGTTACGCTCACAAGAAGGATGAAAATTATTCTCAGGAGTGTAGAGATGTCAGGTGTAGGCTGAGGAATTTGTACAGACAAAGAGGAAGGGCTCAGCTTTGTTTTGTTTCATTTGTGAACAAAGCCCAATTTCAGGAATTAGCTGTGATTTTTCCTGGGACATCTTGTGTGATTTACTTCAGGACTCAAGCAAGAAGAAAACTGTTCTTACTGTTCTCTAGACTTCATTGTTTCCTTTGAGGATAATCACATTAAGAGCAAAAACCATGGATCAGACTTAGACCAAGATAGGATAAATTGTTTGTTCTTGAACCACATAACAATTGTCATTTATTATGAGAGACAGTAGAGTTATAATATTTTAAAGTTTTCATTTTCTTGTGCTTGATTTTGTAAAACCCGTGGTCTTCTCTTTTTATTACCAAATCGACTTGTTTAAACACAAGCATTCTTCTGGGAGGAATATCTTTGGGGAAGAGAATCTCCCTTTAGGGTTTCCTTGCCGATCCTGGAGTTCAGTATCCCAAATAAGCTTTGGCACTCACACCCTTTGTGCTTTTGGTACTTGGAACTTGTGCTCGAATTTGCACAGGTGCTCAGACTGCACCAGGGGAGCGGCTGAGTTGTTCCCCTCTGTCCCTTTGTCCTGTTTTTTTAATTTGCAAATTCTTGTGCCATTTACTAATCCACATTACCCAGAATTCTACATGTCAATAAATGGAATAACATCTATCACATCTATATATAGTGGGGGCTCTAAATAAGAGGGTTAAAGGGTGTTTCTCGGTTGACATCCAGACCTTCCGGGCTATTTGGGATGGAATAGCTGGGTCGTTCTCCAGTCACAAGACTGATAAAGTGAGTCACAGCCTTAAATGCCAAGGACATTTCTTCAAACTAGCATTTCTTTATGTTCGCTGCAATTTTTGATTCTGAAAGACAGATGCTATTTTTATGACGGACCAGCCTTCCTCACTGCACTGTGTGTGTTTGTTCATACAGACCCTGTGCAGATGAATGCATGCGCTTCATTTAAGCACAAGAATAGCATCTGCTTGGATGATTTACCTGACCAACGGTGGCATTCTCAGACTATAAAATTGTTTCTGACTCATAAAAAAGCTGTGCTCTCTTGAGTATCACACTGGGTTGTAAGCAGACACACTTTAAACAAAAAGAAAAGCCAAATTCTACTGGATTCTTACCAGCATTTACAAATCATCAAGAGGAATAAGTTAAAGGTAATAATCAGATGAAAGAAAGGATAGGCTATCGCAGACGGGACACTTTCAGTGCCACTTTGCCTTCTCTGTGTCTGGTCAGGAGGTAGGTTTGAAACCAACTGCAGAAAGGAGATTGGGAGGGATTTTTCCATCCACCCAGGAGCAGGACATGGTCTTTAAAACCAGTCCTGTCACGGAGGAAAGCTCCACAAATGTGGAACAACAATGCATAAAGATGGGCTATAAATACAGATTTGTCCAGATTTCTACCCTTCTGAACTGCTCTTCTCCCTCTCTCAGGACACGTCTAGAAGCCACAGCAAAGTGCTGTGTATTTCCAGTTACAAGGAAACACAGCAGCCAGCCCCAGAGTGGCCAGCGGAACAGGTCCAGCCTGCAGAAANGTAATCCAGGCATGCATATGGGTACGATTGCCTAAGGCATCTCTGAGAGAAAGATTAGGAAGAGATTCTGCAAGAAAGCCCCAGGCCTTTCTGCTCCCTTGCACATGGATATCTGCATCCCAGGGGTATCCTGACCTCTTTAAACCAGGACTTGTTCAGTTCCATTGATAACTTAGTACACCAGGGTAGATATCACCTGAAGTTTTCCCATTTCCCAAATATGTTCATCCCTTCTCCTCACCATCATTCTTATCAGATCAGCTCCTCTTCCTCCCATCATCATTCAAAGGTCTTCTAAGATGCTGGAGAAATACTCCTGGTCACCACCTCAGACTAGTGTGCAATGAGACAAATACAGAATTTGCTCTTCATGCCAGTATCTATCAGCCTAGAACATCCTCGTTTCTGATGCTATTCTTTTTAACCTGATGCTCTAGTCTCTCATTGTCTGCTCTTTATTCTTTTGTTCTTTTTCAAAGCCATTATAGTGTATTTTAGCTCTGCTCTCTTCTTGTGTTCTCTGCCACATCCTATAAGTGAGTCATATTTTCTCCCACCAGCCTTTAAAGTGGCTGCATAATTCCCCCAATTCCTCCAGATTTTCAGTGGTCCAAAGTGCAATGAAAAGTCAATGGCACAAGTCACAGTGGCTTCCCTGGGAATCTTGTCAAGCGGGAATATTGCTGTGCAGCCCCATTGTGCAACCGGGCTTTCAGCCTCACTTTGAACTACTCTGAAAACTCGAGCTGTTTGGGAACACTGGTTCCAAAGTGCCCCATTCATCTTCCTTTCTGAATCAGCTCTGGGATGTAACTACAAACTGCTTTCTAGACCTAAAAATTGCAGTCATGTCAGTCTGTGACTCTTCTTTCTTTGAACTCTATTTATCATTTACCAAGCACCTGTGTGGCAGGGATCCTGTGTAATAGTTCGGTTAGGTGTGACCCAGAATACCAGGAACAATCCTGTGGGTCATGGTTGGATAGGTACCTCTTGGGTGACACTGATACTATGAAGCCTTTTTTTTCCTTTGCTAATCACAGAAAGAGGAAAATATTTGTGTCTCCTGTTTCAGTTCACTTAATATCCATTACGGACAGAGAAAGGGACCCCTATAGCACAAGGAGGAACAACGCTTTGGCAGGAGTGCTCAACTGTTGAGGTTCCCCATTCAAATGGTAGGTGCACAGTGACACCTTCTGGAAGCTTGTAATGAGGGTTAATGAGCAGCTTCCTTCCATCATCTGGAAACTCACCATTTTTACATGTAGAAGCTAATTTTTTCTGGTCAACATTTTGCCCAGACCTTTGTTACAGTTTCTGTGAAGTCATCAGGACATCCACTAACAGAACGTTGCTGTGAGATGTGATTTTTTTTTTTTTAATCAACCCAAACCTGTAGAGTTTTTTAATTATTCCAAATAGTTCAAAAATTTTTGCAAAAAAAAAATAATATTACAGGATAGAATTAGAGATGTATGTTAACCTCGTGATCTAAAAAAAATGTAGTTGGTATTAATTTGTAACTATTTATTGACATACATAAGTTGAGAGGGTCAGGCAGAGTATAGTGAGGCTTTAACTTGCTGAACGTGGCAAAGGTGACTTATTACATGGTTTCTTAATGCAGTCATACTTCAGCAAAGGTTTCACTTTTGTATGTCTCATATTGTGATTTCTAATTAGACCTTCTCTGCCCAAGCCACTGGCTTCCTGGGTAGTCTGTCAATCTGCCAGAAACTCTGAGTCACCAAGGATTTTAAGCACATTAGTTGTGCCACAGAGTCTGTCCGAGGGCTCACAAACCCCATGATTTTCCAGACTTCCCAAGACTTTGGAGTAGGGGCTGACTGATATAAATACTGAAGTGGAGAGTTTTGCCAGAACATATACCTGGGATTGGCCAACCCTGAGAAAGCGCATCGCCCTAGGAAATATCCTCACAGTGCTGGAAAAATTAACAAAGTCCTAAGCAGAGCTGCTGATAGCAAACAATTCTGGCAGCACTGAGATCTAAGCCAAGTCTAAGCATTACGGTGACTTCTCAAGTGCAGTCCTAACAATGCAACCACAGGTGTTAGCGTAAGACCTTGAAGAAACTGATCCTCCAGCAAAAGCCTAAGAGGAACCCTCTGCTCTAGGTGTGTGCTGCTGAACAGTTACATTCTGACCTACAAACACACGTGGCATTGGGAGGAACTTCCCAGTGGGACTTTCACACTTGGGCTTACACAAAATCAACTCTACTGGCCAATTAACAAAATTATTGTTAATGATGATGAAAAATCAAATACAAACAGGCATCCCTGCATGTGGGATGAGTTAACGCTCTGTGGACCCATGCAGCCCTATGGTTAGTTTTACATGTTTGAAGATTCCCATTTATTCTGCCTCCCGTCAACACTGAGCCTACATCTGGTGTTTGAAATCAGTTACTAATAGATCCGTTAAGAAAAGTTACTTACACCTGTAAGAAGCTGGTGTTGAAAGAATACAAATATTTAAAAGTTCAACAAAGCTGTTTCCCATAATATCCCTGGCATTTTGTTCACTTCAAAATATGGTTACTTTAAATTCGACTTTCAAGAAAACATTTTTTTTTTACATTTTAAGTTTTTATTAAGGAATAAGATAAAGCCAATACTAGAATGCTGCTGATAATATAAAGAAAATTGAAGTTCAGCTAAAGTCCCTGGCGACCCATTCTTCTCCCAGAAAAGCCTATCCATCTTCAAAGTTATTTGTACCAAGTGCACTTTCATGTCAATTAAAACAGTAAGAAATGGCTTCTTACTTTCTGTTTGAATTGCTCCCTAATTCGCTATGAATCAGCTCCATTCAATGGTCTAGAAACTCTGTATTTCACAATGGAAGTGAACAGGAAACACTAAAATAGACTAGTATCCGTGAGCCACCGTACAAATCGGTGTGACCTTTCCTTGGGCAAGGAGCAGAAGTTCAGCAGCCTGTCCTGACAACTTAAAGCAAAACAGGCCCCAAAGAGCTAATATGTGCATGGTGTCACCCATGGAGGTGTGACTTCAAGAACATTGGAATACAACATTATTAAAATACAGATACATATTCTATATTTATTCTTTCTTATAACCTGTTCTTAATATTTGCAATGAGAACAAATTAAATAAAAAGTGCCATGCAAGTTTTCAGTAATAACAGGATAAAATAATAACAACAAGTTTCTTCATTTCCACAAAGGCAAAATTAGGAAAATAATATTAACTGGACAAGTCTCCAGGAAGAGAGAGGCTGGAGTCTAAGAAACATAGAAAGGGACAATATTAAATAGCATGGGCGCCCTCAGAGAAAGCCATTCCTTTCTGATGTAGAATAAAAGAAAATTACTGCATGCTGGATGGACTTCCCTCCCAAAAGTTTATTAATAACTTATGTCGACTTAATGCAAAATGTTCAGGAAAGTCTAACAAAGAGATTTTTTTTCTAATACCTTATATACTAGTAGATAATATCAATACTGAAATTGAGTCCTGATTTCATATTTACCTTGTATGTTACAAAGAAAGGTGCCACTCTATGGGATAATTTATTAAATACACAGTTCCAGTGTAAACACTCCGTTTTCCGTAAAGAATTTTTTTGAACAGAAACAAGACCCAGGCCCAACACTCCCATGCCTAACTCAGTTGTCAAGATGTTCACATTTTGCCCTCTTTCTGCGACAGTGAAGTTGAATTAACCTGTACAGAGCAGGGCAGCAGTGGGGGCTGAAAGGACTGTCCCAGACATGCATGTGCAAAGTAAGCTCCTCTGATGACGGAAGGAATTTCTTTCACACATGAGAAATGCATGCTCACACTCCTTTTGGGCAAAGGAAGGGGTTCAGTCTGTACCTCTCAGCTCTTCAAGTCCCTCAACCTTAAACTCCATTTCAACAGGTCCAAGCACTTGTTTATGTAGTTCTGGACATCAGCCTGCATCCATTATCCAGGGAGCAAGGAGAAGATGATTCCTATTTTACCAATTGTGAGAAGACTCTAGGCTTCCAAGCTGCTCAGCTGTTTCAGGATTTAGGTGGCTGTGTGCATATGCAGTGACCTGCCTACAGAGCTAGGTAGAGTTCTCTACAAACACCAAGCACTGGAAGACACTCAGCTTAGGTGCCTTTGTTTATCTAACACCATTCACGCTAGGGAACATGAGTACCATCCTTTTATTCAGTATTGTTACTGTTCAACATTAATGTTGAAAAAAACAGCCATCTGGTGTTAGTTATCGTGACCCTCCTGAGAAAAATGTGAAGGAAGGAGCAAGACCACACCTTCCAAAGGGGTTGCCTTTTGCCAGCAATTTAAACATGCATTTGTCCAAGCGTTCCTGCTAAGATTTAGAAAGTCACCTGGGACCATCGTCCAGAGAGGGCTTAGAGGCGTTACACCCACTCACTGGTCTGAGAAATGCCTGCCTTTCCCAGCAGAGTGACTAGGAGCTGGATTCAGAGGCCAGTGGTGTTAACAGGTGTTTTAATCTTGGTCTCAGGACATACAAAGAACCACCATGGAACACTTACTGAGACTTGATTCCCTTTTCTCTGCCAAGGAGCAAGGCAGCATAATTTAATCTTAGTTGTCAAGCCTGTAATACCTCCATAGGTCCTGTCTGGGCCTTGACAATTGTAATTCAGCACAGAAGTGTATTTAACATCCCAGTCTTGTGCTTTGTGCCATGACCAAAAGGGCAGAGGTTTGCAGAAGGGCTCCTTGCCACTGGGCAGGAGTGTGGGTGTGGGATGGGAAGCAACCTTTCTAATTTTTCTGCTCTCCTGGGAACGTTGTCCAGCTTCCACCCTAGTTTACCTCTCCGAACAGACCCAGGGGAACTCTCTGCTGCTAAGCAACAGCAAGCTCTCCTTATGTGCAGGAATGGCAGCTTTCCCCGCAGATCTCAGCTCAAACGAGCACCTTCCCCTGGCACCAACAGCACCACAGCGGTGTTCCCCCCTTGCAGTGGCAGTGGCTTGGGTCTTCAAGGGCAGGGCCATCACCGTGAGAAGGGCTTTCTTCACACCCTGCAGACTTCGAGTCCTCTCTGGCTTTGATGTCAAGAGAATAGCTGTAGGTCAGAAATGGGGACGATGTTTTTGGAAGGGCTGGATCTTGATGAAAAAATGGAGCCCTGAACAGGAACCAGGCAAAAACCACTGCTGGTGAAAATGAAGGCAGAGCCCCATGGGCAGCGATTCCTGTCTGTCCCTGTTCCGGGCTCATACTCCAGCGGGGTGGCTTCCTCCCTCCAGGACCACGACACTCAGCAGGGAAGGGGACTCTCACCCTGACCGGCCGCTCGGACGGGCGGAGGTGGCGGGGACGCGTCAGGACCCTGGACAGGGACGGGCGGCCGCCGGGGGTGCGGGGCTGCGGAAGGGTCCGCCCGCCGCGGCTCCTCCCGCCGGCCGCGGTTGGTTTTTCGGTGGGGTATTCTCTTTTTGTTTTTTTTTCTTCTTTTTTTTTCTGGGGGGAAAGGGTGTGCTCTTTGCGTGAAAGCTGTAAGTGGCCAACCCCGTCCCCGTGCCCCTCTGGCACCATGTCCTGCCCCGCACCCCCAGGGGCACTGGCTCGGGACGAGAAGCCTCCTCCACCCCGCAGCTTAAGGGGCGGCTTAGAAAAGTGAAACACACGGAGCGTCCCTGCTGGGGGGGGGGGGGGACACCATGGACCCCATGGACCGACCGGTGGGGGTTCAGTTCCGCCACCTCCCAGATTAGCGCGGCGGTGGAGGGGCTCCGCTCTGGGCTGGGCTATGCAGGGCGCCCGCCTGACCCCCCGGTAATTCTTATTTT
>VZTO01025526.1:1441-70507 GCA_013400615.1 Syrrhaptes paradoxus
ATGTGCAGTGAGGTAGCTCCTCCTTTTGCTTTGTCTGTTCGTGTTGGAGAACAAAACCCTTGTGCAAGTTTTGATTTCCAGGGGTGCTGTAGAAACCATGTGAAATGGAACTTACTTTACCTGAGCTCCTCAGAGAACAGATACCATGAAAGCACATATTGAAATCAGCTACCTGCTGCCTCTTTCCTCACACTTCAGAGAAACCATTCTCTTTTGCTTTTTTTAAAAAAAATACTCCTTTTTTTTTGTTGTTGTTGTTTCTCTCTGGATTTTATGGTGGGTTTTTTTTTTTCCCCTCTTTACCTTCAGCTGTTGTGTGCTATGATGTTCCATTGCTGTGAAAAGCTCTGGGACATCACCTGACACCCACTACTTATGGTGCTGTATCAATGCAAATCATTGTTGGCTTTCCTTGCCTTTCATGCTAGACAGTCTGGCATTATAATTGCTTGGTTCTAATATTTCCTGTCCCAAGGCTATCAATTTGTTTTCAATTTCTCCACCTGTTGGGCTGGCTCAGGTATCCCACAGGGTTTTGTCCTAGGCATCCACTACTTAATTTATTACGCTCCCAGCTCTGGAACACAGGCACCCTGGAGCATTTTTACAAACAGGATTGTATTACAGGGTTGTTTTTGTTTTCCAGAGATTTTGGCAGGAATGTAGTTGAGTTTTCTCCTTTATTTTCTCCATGTAAGCCTTATTGTGAAGCTAGTTGTTATTGCATTGCATAAATCTAAATTCTTTGACCAATTTTATGGTCAATAGTATGTTGCGTCCGTCTACTGCATGCTGAGCAAATGGACAGGATGGGGAAGAGCACCTGAAGGAAGGGCTTTGCAGATGATTGTTTCCACATAATTCATCTGTCTTTCCTGTGGTTGACCTTGAAAATTACTTTGTAAGGTGATGGAAAGAGGCCAAATTCTGCTTTCTGCAGCATGGATTTCAAAAGGCAGAACTTTGCCTAGGCAAAGGCAGTGGAAAATAAGCTTGAATAGCATGGCCAAGTGGTATGTTACAAATCCCANATAGCATGGCCAAAAAGAGTAGGAGGAAAAAAAAACGGTCTGTCCTCTTAGCCAAAGCTCAAGGCCTGTTGCTGTGCTGTCTTAGTAGAGACTGGAATAAGAATAGTAGCAAAAGTAGCATTGAATCACTTCTGTGCTAGGCATTTGAGGTTTTTTAGGCATGTATCTGTAAACTAGTGTCTTGACAGCTGGTATAATGGGTTGTTGGCTGGAAAAGGCCAAACAACTAGAAATGTATGAAATACTGAGGCACGGAAAACACACACCTTTCTTTTTCCCATGTCCTGTGTGCTGGCTGAGGAACATTTACCTTTCCATGGTATGTAAGATGTGCTTTGCATGAGGGTAGTCTCCAGACAGCATTTACTGGGAGAGGGGCAGAAGCAGTTGCTGTTACCACTTGAACAATCTGGAACAGGGCTCCAAAACTTTCTTCTAAGCTCCATGTAAATACTTAATTGTTGGTTGCTCCCTATGTGTTTAGGTGTGATCTGAAGAGCAGTTGTAGGGCAGCATGGATTAAACCTTTAACCATGTTGTTGTGGGTGTAGATAAACACAGCAGAGAGCTACCCTTCGTGGGCAGGAGGATGGATCTAGCATACAATATCCCCTTTGGTCTCTTCAGCTGAGATTCATGTATAAGTAGGAAAATCTGTGTTTGTATGAAGAGCTGNATGGTCTCTTGATAAGAATGTTAAGAAAATAACTTCTATATAAGACAAATCTCAGTCACCTTGGTGACAGAGTGGCCACTGCTAAATTGCACTCTGTATAATCTACCATTTTTTACTCTTCTCACTTTGATATATTCGTAGTAAAATATTGAATACTTTCTCTTATCTATTTTCCCTTTCTTCCTAGCAGACAAAGAAAGTAAAAATAGCCTGAGCAGTGGGCTTTCTGTTTTTGCTGTGGCTTAGTCAATTTAGTTTTTGATTTGTGTGATCTAAGAATGTTTGGGGCAGGAGGTCTAAGTAAGAGAGGGAGTGAAAGCAAACCTTAAATCTCTTAGTAAAATGCTTGTTCTGCTCTTTCTGCTGGAGGGGAGAAAAAGAAAAAGAAAAAAAGATAAACAGCAGAGCCATTACAACTTGGCCCGAGTCCAATCCCTTAGTTACATCTATGCCTTTAACTCTGCCTGAGAAAGTCATTTTAAAGAAATACAGTTATTACATGCATTAGTCCTCGCATCCTGGGAGGTACATCTGTACTCTTCAATCATTCTGGATTACCTCAAATGTTTCCTGAAGGCTTTTAAATCCAGTGAAGACCAATCTGAGAGAATTCTTGCTGAAATACTTTTCTTTTTCTGGCTTCCCGGTCAGGAAAAAAAAAAATCTACAAGTGTCTCACAAACTACATTTTAGAAAACAGGAAATCTGGCAAGAAAATTCAAAATGGTCTGTAAAAACACTGCAGCTAGGGAATTTGACAGAAACAGAGCCTCCCCCTGGAATAAAGTATGATTAACTTCTCAGATTCTGTTCTCAAATCGATGTTTTCTGAGAACACAGGCCATCGGCTCAGCTGGTCAAAATCATTGTGGCTTCCCTGATTTCAGTGAATTTGTACCAGTTTGCTGCTGCTGAAAATGTGACCCAGCAGGATAATTGTGTACAGCCTTCAAAACTCACTCTCAATCATACACTTGATTCTGATAATACTTTATTAGTCTTTCACTGTTGAAACTCAGTGGTACTGTTCCCAGTTTACATTAGTGTGACCTGAACAAAATCACGTCCAGCACCACTAATTGTTTAGATTCTGTCTTCGAGCATAGGTCTGAGATATGATCAGAGATAATTACCCACTGTTTGATGTTCTGAGGTTAAAAATAAGCCAAAATCAAGCCCTCTGATATAATGCATTTCTCAGGAAATGCCTCTCCATTTGGCTGGAGTCATAACGAGATCACAATTACATCCTGTAAAATGATAAATCCAGAAGACAGTTGTTAGCTAATGCTGCTGGTCCTACTGATGCCACTTGTAATGTCTGTGAAACTGCTCCTCTGCAGTTGCATCCCCTGCTATTGGGATCATTGCACATTTGACTTCTGAATCTGGGCCACGATGAATTTGCCATCTGCATAGCTGCTGTGGCTTGGCTCCTCTCTTTGATGTTCTTCTCCAGGAAGCAGCAAATAATAAGCGAGCCTGGAGATGGTCAATTGAGCCTATGGAGAAACTGGTGAGGACACTGCCTTCCCCACCATGACGTTCGGTTTGCTATCCTCACAGTGCCAAGAACAGTCTCTGAATGGCTCCTCTGTTGTTGAAAGCAGATGGTTTGCTTCAACTAGCAGAGAAACGTGAATTAAAACATAGCCCTTTAGCGCGTTATAAATGGAAAGAACGAGAAGATCCATAAAATTGCTTATTGTGTTGAATATTGTGTTTGCTTTTTCTGTGCAAGTTACCCCAGGCTAAAACTAGCTGTAAGGGACCTGAACTTCTCTGCAGCGCAACCACTTTCCGAGAGTTCATTTTTGACTCTTCTTTCTTTCACTTTAGCAGTAAATATTCATTGCAGTAAACTAAATTCATATGTAACAGATAATATTTTCTTTGGGATGATTACCTTTCAAACCAATATTGACCATTGATTCCATGAGAAAGATCCTGTCGCAGTATTTTCAGGCATTGCTTGATATCTTGCAGGTCCTTGAGCCTCAATAGAGAGATGAAGTGTGTTTATATGTGAAAACTGTTATAGCAGCAGAACCATAGCAGGTGCAGGTTGACTCACCTGTATGGGACACATAGCGATAAAAACTGAAAGCAACAAAAGAATGGTAGGATTTGCTTTTAAATTAGTATTGGTGAGTAAACGCACAATGTTAACTTTTAACAGGCTTTATAGACAACTTTTCTTATGATGTCGGCATGAAGCTTTTCCACTTTTGGTTTAGCTTACATGCAAGGCAAAAAACCCTGGGTTTTGGTTTCTTATAAATTGCACAAATCAAAGGTCAATAATGGTATCATGTATCACAAGTCACTCGCCATGCCACATAGAGCTTAAGGGCACGTGTTTTAATGTGATCTGTCAGCCTCTTAACAGATTTAGTATGTACTTGTAATATATTAGTAGTTTCGTTTTTTAGATTTAGCTTTTAACCCAAATAACATTGGGAAATTGATTGCCAAAAATTGCAGCAAGATCCTGGATGGGACATGATAAATGGGAGATGTTTTGTGGACAGACACACTGCTTTCATTAGGATAGTCTAAAGGATAGTCTGAATTTTCAGACTGAAGAAAGGCTCAGCTGGGTGACTGGATTTCCACTCATTTGCAGTGCAGCACCATGAGAGACAGTTGCTGTGTTCTTCCCCTTTGTGCTGAGATGCAAAAAGCTCAGCATACCTCAGAGCTCAAGGTGTAGTTATCTATTGTGCTATGAAGTCAGCATCAAAACTCCATTAGCTTTACAGAGGCTAGAACATTTCTTCCCATGCTTACTTTAACAATTTCTCAAACTGCAATGGAAAGGAGAGATCTTTGCCTATGACCTTGGTGTGTCTGCTCACATTCTGTTTGGAGGATGGGTTATTTACTGATTTCTGTCACAGGGTCTTAGTTAAAAGGAAAAGAAAACATTCTTCTGGACTAAATAGCATTGGAATGAAGTAGTAAAATGAAGAAGTAAAATTAGTATGCGAGTTCTCTCTTATAAATACTGAAGGAATAATGATTACACATCCACGTAACATTGTCAATCATATCCCAGTGTTACTGACTTATTAAAAGAGAATTATCAAATTAAGTAGTTCATTCATCAGTTTGCTTTTGTATATTCCACTTTGTCTTAGAACTAAACCCCAGTTATTCCTGACAAATCCCATTTGCTCTCTAAATCAAAACTCGGGTATTCAGTAATAGCATAGAAACTGAAATGTTCCAGCGTACAGCAGACATGTTATATCTGCAGTAATTATTTGACACAACCAAAACAAAGTCATTGTAAAATAATGTTGTCAGATCTTTCTCCTAAAATTGTCTCAAAATTGCAGTCATTTTGCAGACTATAAATAGCTTTGGAATATCTCACTTTTTCTAGTGGGAGCTGATATCACCCTGCATGGAGTTGTTTTTTTTGTACAGAAGATGCCTGTCTTAACTTACTATTTTAAAATGTTTGCTGACTATTAAATCTGTCTTTATGTCCTTTCCCAATCTTTGTTATTTGCTATTCATTTTCAGTTTTCTACCACTTAATTTTCTGACTTTTGCTACACAAAGGAACTGTTAAATATAAGCATCCTAAATTAATTCTTTGTGTGGAACTCATGATCTAAAAGGTGTTTGCAGTAATCTTTAGATTCTTGTCTTGATATAATTTATTTTTTAAATTTTAGGGGGTTTAGTTTAAAAAGCAGAAACTTTGGAGTGGGTTACCTGGGTAACTTCAAGTAAACACTTTCAATGTTAAAACGTCCAAGTGCTATTAGCTGTCTTCCTCACTGAAATATAGACTCCCTGTGCTGTTGGCTGGTTTAGTCCTTAACATACTGTTATAAGAAAATAGATTTTATATTTTATTTGGGACCTTTCCTGTTTAGGTTTTATATTTTATTTGGGACCTTCTTGTTTACCTGTTATACAGAACACAATTACAAAAACAATTCTGTCTTGTAGTACAGCCCTCCAATGGGAAGGCAATGCTGAAACAGATCTAAGAAAACCTGACAGAATTATGTATTCAAAATTTCTTATTTAGCTCAGGTTATCAACTGGCCTAATAGCAGCCCGGTCCTGTTTATTTACCTTCTACTAGCTTTCTCCTGGAATATTTTCTATATTTAAGCAGAACAGGTTTAGTGGTGGACTTGGCAGTGCTAGGTTAATGATCGGACTTGATACTCCTTAAGGTCTTTTTCAACTTAAATGATTCTATGATTTTATGGAAGTGTATAAAATATCAATAAGTTCTCCTTGTAGTAGAAGAAAAAAATTGCACTCCCACTACAAGGCTTAAAACATTAAAAATGTGTATGTTCATCTCTTGTTTACCAAGCAATATTTGTTCACTCTTTTCTTCTACCAAAGCAGATGCGTTTCTTGGCAAAAAGATCTACTTTCTAGTGACTGTTACTGTTCCCACTTGCTGATAAAAAGCCCCTTTATTTTTGTTTAATTGCGTTAAAAAAAGCTTGCATTTTTATGAATCTGTATAAAAAATAACTCTATCCAGAGTAAAACTTGCTGAAAACAATGCTATTTGTCACTCATTTATGCATGTATGTATTTTATTAATTTAGCTTTTTTGACAGTTTCTGTGCTTCACAGAGCTGGGTCTGAAGTGCTTCTGGAGTTATAAAATAATGACACAGAAGCTGCAGGAACAGAAGCTTCTGCCTGCAAAAAGGCTTTGCATATGTTTGCTTTACGCATTGTACCTTAGGTGAAGTTAATTGCTGAGCCTTGTGCCATGGAGACGGAGGGAGGGGAGAGACCCTGAAAAGCCTGTGGTACAGCATTTCCCAACAGAACAATGATAAATCTATCTTCTTTAAAGTGGCACCATTTTCTCCCATTAGACAGGCAAATCCATTCCAAGAGCTCAACTGTTTTGTTCTCAGACCAAGCAGTATTAGATAATGTTAGGTCTTGGTGGTCTGCCCAAAATCCCCATCTACTCTGGATGGGTCTGAAGTCAGGGTTAGTTCCTCCACTGAGTATATTGGTCTCTGGATCACATCGTTAGGGCTCTCTTGTGTCAGCAAAGCAGTCTGCAAAAACCTGATGTGGATGTTTCCTAAAACTCAGGATTTCTTACTGTTTTGTAAGATAGAAAAAACAACTGTTTTCAATTTTTTTTTTTTTCAGAAGCTAGTTAAACTGGTTAAGCAGAGCTTTCTCTCCTTTTGAGAGGCAAAATGAGCATATTACAGAAAAGGAAATAAAGATGTTAGAGATGGATCTATTTTGCTGAAATTAAAAGGCTTCTGGCTAAGTTTACAAAGAGGAATGTTCCCTCATGAAAGAGACGCTTGTGCCAAAACCATCCACTGCTGTTTGGCTTCAAACTCTGTTTTATCATTTATGCTCTGTTTGCTGCTGCTGCTCTTCCTTTGTAGTGTCAGCTCATCCTCTTTCGTGAGCTGACTATAGGGCTCAGAGATCTTGTTAGGAACATAAAATCCTGTATAAATTGTCAGCAGTAAAATATTATTTGTTTATTTAACCATGGAGGTCCTATAATATAACTGGTCCAGCAGTAACACACCTGAGCAATTTTTAAAGACCATTACCTTCTATTGGTTATAATGGCTGGATCTTTCTTGCCTTTCTTTGCATCTTTGACAAGTTAGGAAGTGAAAGATAAGCAAACACATGTTCTTGATTGCAGATATTCAGAATTAGTTTCTGATTACTGTGGGGTTTTTTGCTGCTCTGACTTCATTCTAAAAAAACTTCCACTTTCAACTTTGCTAATGAGACTTAAATTGCAGATCTGAATGCTGTAGCAAAAAATATTTCAAAAATCAAAAGGTTTTGGTGTGCAGTGGACTTTATTGAAACGTCTTATATTAGGCTCTGGGTGTGCAAACTAAGCTAGGTTCTCAAAGACTGACTTCCGTAGGAGTGAATTCCTCCTTCCTCCACCCCATGAAGAACAGCAGCAGCGAGGGAATGGCCGACCCAGCTTCAGAACTCGCCAGCAGATGGATTAGAGGCTGTGGAGGAAGGTGCTGTGGTGTGGCTGGTGGCCTCTCCTTGGCTGTCCTGTGGCTGGGAGGAGGTGGCAGCACGAGCAGCATTAGGAGATGTGCTCTCCTGGGGAAGGCACAGATGTTCATGGGCACAGGAATGGGGCTGTGCAGGACAGTGCAGCTGGAGCTAAACCATACATTTATGAAGCTCAGTATTGTGCTAAGTTAGCAACCACAACTTAGATGTGAGAAATGCTCTCTGCTGAGTGGGCTTGCTTTCCAAGCCCCTTCAGTGAGTGACTCAGACTATGTGTTTTTTAAGAATATTGCTAATATTAATGTTTGTTTTGCTTCTGGGTAAAGCACAACTGTTCAAATCCCCAATCTCTGCAAGGAAATTGGAGAAAACTGGCTTATCTGGAGTGCCATAACTCATTTGTTCTCCCCAGATTTAGGTCTATTCAGCAACTTGTAGTCCTTAACTATCAATTATTTAAGAGCAGATGGACCAAAACTCTTCTCTTGTGTCCTTAGCATAAGAACCATAAGGCGCAATACAATAAAAGACAGTCATAAGATGGTACAGGGAGTCACAAGATATAAGACTACAAGGTAGTTCATAAAAGCACAATGGAAATCGTAAATCATATTTAGACAAGTTCCCCCCATTTGTCACACAGCCAAATGCTGTTAAATGAGATTTTTATATTGGCTTGGGGGACTGAAGTTTGTAGTCTCAAAGAAGGTTCCATGTTCTGTCACTTCTAACCTGAATACTTCTTTAACAATGAATACTCTGTGAAGTCCTTCATAGTTGTGGAGTTATTTTTGTTTTCCTTAGAAATAAACATTGATTTCAACCATCTTGGGTGTTTTGCAATGACAGGCAGACAGGGCACAGTCTGGACAGGGAGAGGCTTTGCTTGTTTTTGTTGGAGGTAACTCAGGATTACCCATGAATTGAGAGAAGTAGGAATAGAATATGTGTGTTCAAGGAATGAATTTGTCAAAAAATATTTAAATTTCTCTTTAGAGTGGTAGACAAGCATTTTGGCAATCAGGAGAGCAGGTTAAACCAAAGCACCAATAACTTCTCCCTAGTGTAGCTATGCAAGGGAGAGAGAACTTAGAAAACATGAGCATGAAGGGATGCCTAACGCTTGAGGTCCATGCAGCAATGGCTCAGCTGCAGCCTCCCCAGCTGGTGAAGGGGAAGCAGTAAAAATGCCCAGGTGGATGTCTTCATGTTTTGCTGGAAGATAATGTCAGCTTGCAGCAAAGTAGCTGTCCCAGAATAGGGGCGTATGTCAGAGGCAGGAAAGTCAGACCTTCCAGTGCCCACAGTTGGGAAATCGTGCCCCAGCCCAGGGAGCCCGCATGGCCAGTAGCCAGGCACAGGGATTACCTGTGGCACTGGATGTGGCACAACGCTTCTGTGCAACCAGGAAGGGAAATAGGGCTACAGAAAGGGAGTCAAAGGAGAAAAACGAAAAATATTCAACTAAATTGTGTCTCAAAATGGGAGTGAGTCTGAATCATAATTTAAATTTGTTATCCCCTGATGCTACAGCCATAGCTTAATGCAAAGTGGGATGAACTAAAATATGTATCAGTGCAGCAGTGCCCCTAGCATCCTTTTGGCCAAAGAACTGGATCTGCTACTTACTCTGTGGTGAGACAGAAAAGGAAGAGCCTGTGTGCAGAGGAGATGGAGCAAATGCAGCTTCACAGAGGTCTGTAGTAGAAGAAAGTAAAGGAGAGACAGTTTCCCTCTTTAGCTAGACTTTCTTCCTTGCAGACCAATTCCTTCAATTAACTCAGAAAGCAAACAGTCTCATTTAATGTGTTTTGAGATGCTTTGGCAACAGGGAAGGAAAATGTTGAAAAGCTTTTTGCTGTGGAAAATGACAGTTCCTCTCTACAAACTGGGAGCTGCTAGCCCAGGAGAGACTGGACCATTTGGCTACAAGGAGTGTGCTTTATTGCAAATTTCCTTCTCTTTTAGCAGTGCTTATCAAGGTTCTTGGCAATCTCTGACCTTGCGAAGCTTACCTGGGTTTGCATTGTGCCATGTGCTTTAAATCTTCCCAACTAAGAAATTAAATTCATCAGACATCCTAAAGGAGTCTGCAGAGAAAGGAAAATGCCACAGATATTAGATTTGGGGTGTTATACAAGTAAGGAGTGGATGATCTGACTTCAAAGGGATCCTTCCATCACACTGACTAAACCTGTGACTTACAATGTGCGACCTATGTAGAGTCATGCTGTGTTACCTCTGAGTAGGGCTGCAAAAAAAAGACCTGAAAGAATTTTGAAAACAAACATAACAGCATGGCCAAGAGCCTAGAGTACATAAGGTATTATGAGCACGATGTCAGCCTGCAATGTACATTTATGGTATTTCACTCATGGTTTCATTCACCCTGAGCCAAACCTGTAGGCTGAAAGCCAAATCTTCAACTGGTATAAATGGACAAGGAGACAAAGCTCGGTTTTCCTGAGGTGGCTACTGAAATTGTGAATTGGGTAGACCTTTCTTCCAGTCATCCCTGGATTCAGCGTGTGCCACAAGCCTTGTCATATCAAACCTGCTTCTGACGCTTGCGGGTCTGTGTGCTTCTGGTCAAAGTTGCATTTGCCTTGCACAGGTAGAAATGTGCACACAAGTTCTTCAGAGGTTGAGCAGGTTCTTGTTGCCTTTTTTCTGTATGGTTTTGTTTTCTGTATTCTTGCTGTAGCTGGGTCATCTTGCTTGTCCCTGTTACTGTGGGGAAAGGGTGATGATTCTGCTGACCCAAGTAGGGTAATCCACATTGTGGTCTAATCTCCCTTGTATAATAATATGGTTTGTCATGATGAAGTGCATTGCTCAAGGAAACTTGAAAGATGGAGGCAAATGAAAATCCCAGCTTTAAGTTATGATTCCTTAAAGCTCAATGGGTACAGAATGTGCAGTTAAGCTGAGGATGTGCTATAGGTATAACGTTGCTTTTTTCGTGAAACAAAATTAACTACCAAGCGCCATCATTTTAAGACTATAAACCACTGTAACCTATAAAACATTTACTGGGTATCTAACCCTTCTTTTCGATAACTTAGCGAAGGGAAAGCATAAAACTGATATCAGATGCTTTAGGATTTATGAAGTTGATACAATTTTTTTTTCTAGTCACTGTTTTAACAGCCTATTAACATCTTCCCCATAGCAAATATATAACAAAATTGATATTACAGAATTGAGTTGGGATGGTTCCCATGAGTGTACTTAAATATACCGTAAACATCTAGCGCTATTCATCTGTATTATGGACTGTGCATATAAAGTACATCTCTATAAATTCTGTTAAAGCAAATTCTTCCAAGTTCCTCTTGCAGAATAAAAATTAAAGGTCTGGTTCTGCAAAGGGTTGAGTGCTCATGCTAAATTCCCAGCTCTCCTGTAAAAAGATGGTTCTTGCTCAGTGCTTTCAGGGCTGCTCACAAAAGACTAATTTTCCTCCCTGCGAGGGAAGACAGCTGAAGTCAGTTGTCAGTGTAGAAAAAGTCTTTCGCAGATGATTTGTGTCGTGTTAATTTCTTAAGTGTCAGACATGAGCGCATCTAATTTGTTACAGAAGTGTAAAGGCCATTAAATGTTACAAACAAAAAGGAACTTGAGGACTGTTCTGCCCAATATTTCTCTCTACCGTTTAGCTGCATCCTGCAAGTTCTGTTATATAATATCAGTGTAGGGCTACCAGGGTAGATCAGGTTTTAGTGGTGAATGTTTGCTTCATGTCTCATCCCTCAAAAAGGAAAAAGTTAACTTTTTAATTAGATAACCCTGAACTTGGAAAACCGTGTCTCTTTTTAGTTCTTGCTTGAACTTTTAAGAGTATTAAGCTTGGTAGTAGGGACAGCGTATGATAATGCAAAGTTCTTGTTTGCATCAATGAATGATTCAGCATCCATCTCAGCTGGTCTCCTTTACCTTCTCTGTTTATTCTGTTACATTTTACTGATCTAAAGAGAAAACAATCTGAGAACAGTAAGCTGTTTGGAGCAGAAATAGCTGTGTTGCATCCAAAGTGGCTTATTTGAGTGTTTGTAGAAGAGATTTAGTTTTGGCTTGGCTAATTTCGTAATTTCAAAAGACTTGATTGTCAAAAGACAGATTGGTTTCTGTATATTTAAGACAGGACTTCTTTTGAACATATATATTATGTTAGTTCCATTTTATAACTAAAAACAAACCGCATGACTGAAGATTGGACATTTGTGAACTAAAGCAGAAAAACTCCAGGCTCTCTTCTGAAAGTAAATTCTGAATGGAGATCTTTCCTTTAGCCAAACTAATTCTATTAATTTCTTCAACTGTTTCTCTGTAATACACTGTTTATTTTGAACACGGCCTTCCACTGAATTACTTGCAGTTCATCTCTGATCCATTGAAAGTAACGAGAGAATTTTGAGGCAAGGTTAATTTGATTTGACAGAGTGATCCAGTGTGCACCAAAGTCTATAAAGTACCCAATGAGGTGAATTTTTTTCCATGTAGAATAAGTCTAACTATTCTTGCAGTTTCAAACTGTGAGAGAAAGACACTGCTTCTTAAATAGAAATTGATTTATTCACTTAGGACAAAGATTGGAGACTAAAAGCTCCATATTCAAGAATAAATTGAGATTTATTCTGGTTTTTGAAGTGAAAACACATGGTATTTAAAATTTGGTGACTTCAGGGAAGTGGTTATAATGAATATGTACAAAAGTAGAGTAAGGCATATTGACAGAAAAAAAAAATGCATGTAGTGGGGAAAGGCAGGAGTACCACTGCTTCAGGCAGTGCTTTCATCAGTTGTATCCTTTCACCTGAGTGTGGAGTTGTCTCTCAATGTTCAGCCAACTATGAAAAGGTCAAGCAAACCGGAGAAACAAAAGCTTCAACTGCTTGTCTCATTCTTTTTGATTTTTGAGTAATGCCAGCATAGTGGTAGAGAAACTCTGTGACAGTGAGACTTGAATGGGACCTCTTGACATCCTTGTGACACTCACATTAAGACACAGTGATCAATGAACAACCAGTGTTGGCAAGTCCAGGGTACCATTGAATTATGAGCATTTAAGTACCCTTTGCAAAATTATCTAAAGTCTTCATAGGAGATTTTGTTAATTTAGTTCATGCAAAAGGATTATTTCAATAATGTTTGGATTAAGTATGGCACTTCAGGCAGTGATTACCTTGAAGGATTTTTATGAGACTATTCCATAGGAAAAGCTAGAACCAGCCAGGTCTGGCAAAATACTTAAAGTATTTCTAAAGGTGTTGTTTCCACAGCTTTTCTACCTGCAGCTGATGTTTCAGCTGCACCTGTCCATTTCTTCCATATGCAAATATTAATGCTATTGCCTAAGAATTGTTATTTTTCAGAGTCTAAAAAGATTAGCTGCAGCACAAAATACCCAAGATTAAGATGACAGAAAAAGTGAGATAATAGTTCAGATTTGCCTTTTCTTAGTGCTTGAGAATGCCAGGGTAAATGAAATTTCAAGTGATAGACATTATATGTGATTGGATTGAACCTTCTCTATTCAAAATATTCAGATGTTTTATTTCGGCAGTGATCACATTTGCACACCGTTGCACTCTGGTCACAACTAGATGCCCAACTTTCTTTGAGCTCATCCTGGGAAGCAATGGCAATTGAACCTTGGCAGGAAGGGTGGGTAATCCCAGGCTGGGCTGTTCTCATGAGTATTTGACATTTGCAGAAGCTCTACAAAGATCTAGTGAGGTTTATAACCACCACTCCTGCTCTATAGCAAACATGGAGTCAGCTTCCAAAGCACTTGAGTTTGCCCTTCACTACTTCCTATGAATCATTTCTCAAAAGCTTGAGAGATATCTCATTTTATAATACCAACTTGGACAAAATTTGCATTAACATCACACTTCAACAGCCTACATTGGTCATTTCACATCTCTCTTAAACAACAATATTTTCATAATTTCAGATTACAAATTGGTAACCAAAAATAGATTGCTCTCAGTCAAACTAATCTATTTGCAACATGTATTACAATCAGTCTACCAGAGAAAGACAAGATGAATTGTAGCAGCTGGCTTTGAGTGTGTTCCTCATTTCACCCCTGTTTCTGGCTCAGCACGATTGCAAAACAAGGTTGTGTAACCGCTCCAAGGTCACCAAATGAGTTGCTCATGAAAGGTAATGAAGGATTTGATCCTTCCACCCAACAACATTTATTTACAGAAACTGATGCTGAACCAGTCCTCAGTGATTAGAGGCTGGAGGGGGAGGCAGAGGGGGATTTAAGCTTCAGGAAGGCAAATGTCCAAAGGGATTATTCCTTCATAACCATCATTTCTGTTATCCCTAATCTCTCACTTTCTCTCTCAAAGCAAGGCCCATGGCAGAGCTGTGGGGATTCAAGGTAATGCACTGGTTTGTCCTTTTTCCAAAGACCTTGACATCTCCAGTTTCTGCTCTTGGGGCCAACAGGACATCTGAGAGAAAGCATTTACGGGCTCACTTTGAAAAATACATGGGGCAAAGCTGCTACATCAGCCAGAGCTGTATCAGCAATGTAGTGGAGGAAGGGCACAACTGTTAAAAATAATAATAATTTTACTTACATGTGCAGAGTAAAAGTCCTGACTGAATTCCATTTTATTGAAAAAAAAAAAAGGTTTTTTTGCATTTGAATATTTTACAATGAGACACAATTCAGTTATTTTTTCGTTTGCAGTGTCTCGTTTCTGCTTTTCTGAGGGGCTAACACACATTTTATTCTAGTGTCTGAGCACAGCACAGTCTTTTAATATATTAATCTTTACAATAGTCAGGGATTATCTTTATTTTGCAGACAGGTCCATGAAAACAGAGAAGCCTAAGAGCTATATTTAAAAAATATTCATGTACCTAAATATGAAGATCTGTCAAATGAAAGCTTCAGAAGAGCCCAGGTGCATAACACCTGTCTAGAGCATGGTAATGACATGTGTAGTTGCACGTGTGGTTCCCTGTTTGTCTTTATTTAGGTTTTGTTACTCGAATAAAAGCATTGATGCTAAAATGAGTTAATCACAGAGCTGCTTTTGAAAGTCCTACTGAGTGCCTTGCTGCATTTTTGGTGGCATAATGTCTTGGAAGATTAAGTTTAGATGATTATTTACTTTGAATAAAGGTGACAGAATCAAGTTTGTTGTAATATGTGGAAGAAATCTCACTTCAGCTTATATGTAGATATGCACCCGAATGCTTGATGTGCTTTATGTTAAAATTATGGTTGAGATTATTTTTTTCCCAGAGTTCTAAATGGTTTTAGATTAGAATAATAGATATACTGAATGTAAAATGGAAAGGCATATTAATGTTAATAGAAAAGTTTCTAGACTTTGGATCAAGGGGTTATTTATTGTTTATCTCTTACAAACATGGCTGCTTTAGAAGCACAGTCATTGATAAGGTGTATTCCAGAGATATTTTATTAATTCCAGCTAAACTCAGTTGTTCTTGTTAGATTTTATGCTTTTGCAAAAAAAAACCTTTTCATTATTTCTCATAAGATCTACTGCTGTTTTCATGGCAAAAAAATAAATATCTTCTGCTCTTAATAAGCTTCAATAAATTCTTTGAAATTATATCAAGATCAAATGGGCTTAATTTCTTCAAAGTGAATTATAATGCATTCCATAAGGAATCATAAATCCTGCAAGCATGTTACTGATTTTCAGAATGGCTCTATTGTGAGTCCAAGACAACATGTTAAATCTTTAATCACTGACTGTTTTATATCGCTAATAACTATCTCATTTTGTTGTGCGTGCTTTCTGAGATTGTTGTTTTGAAGTGTCATAATATGCTTCATCCTAATTTCACTTAATAAATTCTGGGACTTATGTTCTACTTAGATATTTATCACAATACAACGTGAACTGAGCCTCAGAACAGCGCAGAACTTTGGTTTATATCGCTTTTAAACACATGAACAAGCTGTATTATCTTGATATTATTTCTGAAGAAAAAGGTACATGTCTTATGTATAATTTAAAAAGTTTTTAGTCAATGTTATGCTGAGCAGCCTGAACAGTAGAAGCTGATGTCTAGTTTGTTGGTTATTTTCAATGAAGTTAAACTTGGCTGTAAATGTGACTTTATTTTCATACATGCCAACATCAACAGAGATGGGCCATAAAACTATGGCCCAAGCTCTCCTACAGAAGGTTTATCTGTAAACTCTACCAGCTGCTTGGGTTGCTTCCCCTGCTTATTTGATGGAAGTTCTCCATGGTTTATCATGGTTTACTGTAGGAAAGCAGCATTAGTGGGTCCTGCGTGCAAGGGAGCAGCTGGGGAAGAGCAGGCAGCGCTGGGCACTGAGTAGGGTGAATTGCCTGCATGGCACTGCTTGTAAATATCTGCTTAAGAGCGTCCTTTTGTTATAGTGTCAGTGAGATTGATGTAGATAGTGTTCATTGGTCTGGGGGGATTGCTTTTAGGACAGAGACTTTAAGGCAATGGTTGCATGGTCAAAAGTGGAAACCATATTTGGCTTTACAAATTCAATTAAAGACAGAAGGGAAAACTTGTGTATGATTTGTAAGTACAATTTGCGTAGCCAGAGAAAGCTTGTAATCATTTTTAAGGGTGTTTTCACTTGCAAAACTAAAAAACTGTAAAAGTAGCATGTGAGGAGACTTGTGATTCGTCTGCCTGAAACTCGTAATGATATTTTGCTCCTGTAGTGAGATAGGCTTACCTCATTAACCTGCCATAATCCTTTTGTGTCATTAATCACAGTGTCCATCATTTTGTCAGGCATCAGGTTTTTCTGAGCAGATAACTGTCCATCATCTTCATGATCTATCAACCAGCTTACCCTTTTGAATGACAAAGATTGTTTTATGTCTCATTTTTTCATAAGACTATAATACTATAAAGAGATGTGAGGTAAAACCCGCAACAAATCTAGTCCTTAGAACAAGTTTTTTGTATATTGCCAGCTGGTGCTGATATAAAAGCATGTCCTTGCTATGTCCTTCCCACACGTCATGCCTAGGACTGGGAAGGGTATGCCACTGGCAACTGCAGCCATCAATGCAGTGATTTAGCCCTTGAGCAAAGCCTTGGCCCAACTTTAACCTCACCAGCTACGCTGCTGCAGCCTGTGTGCTGGTAGAGAGGGTTCCCACTGGAAAGAGTCAGCACAAAAGCAAATGCATCATGATAAGAATGCATGGACAGCAATGAGTTAGGTATTGCTCTCCAAACAGATCAATTAGTCAAAGCTCCTGGTAACAAAAATGGATATAGTGCAGTTGCAAAATGAGAGGAATTCCAGTTTATGCAAGCTGAGGATGGGGGTACCTAAAGAGTGAAAATTGGGGAGTTGGAAGGAATTATAAAATATCTCCCTTTCTTCCACCCTTCAGGAAAAAGTCCTCTGGAAAATGACATGAAAATTCTCCTAACAATTCATGTCTTTTGAATAGCATTTTTTTTTTAAATAATTACACCTTCTCCCTCCCCCTTCTCTTGGAGCTCAGAAAACAGGCCTAGAATATTTATATATAGAACTTTTAATAACCACTACATACCTAACTAATTTATAAAAAACTGTAAGACTGAACACTTTTAATGTGTAAGTAATTTAATTTTATTTGTGAATTAAGCTTTTGATCTGAAAAACAAACCCATGTTCAAACCACATTTTGTGTGATTGAAATATAGAACAGTCAGCATTTGAAACATGCTCGTCTTTATCTGAATAAAGAACAGAAGTGATGACAAACCCCTGTGTTGTTACAGTAGTAATTAGCAAAAATGCATACAATTTTGTTACCTTTATTTACCCAACTGATTGGTGTGAGTGCTTCTAGCGTATTTTGCTTTTTAATCTGCATTCAATTAGGCAGACAACAAAAAATAAACCCACAGTTAAACATGAAAGAAAGGTGAGAAATTAAGTTATCTTTCCATTTCCACTCTCGTGCAGCCTGCAGATTATGTAAGAGTTTGGGATTTTGCCTTGATAACTGTAGTCAGAAACAGATCTGAAGAGGAGCTTTAATAAACTTATTTTTTTTTCTTCTAGATGTTAATTCCCCAAAAGACATGCCTTTCTGTACTTGTTTGTACCTGATTTACCAAAATCATTCTGAAAGTCATGGTAAAGTTTAAGAACTTACTGCTGTAAGTCCATTTTCTGTGCAGTAATAAAAAATGCCAGCAAATACTGTGAGGGTGGGCAGGAGAATGCAGACAGCAGTGCCTGTCCACATCCAGCTGCTGGTACCAGCTTCAAAATTAATAACTGGAAAAAAATCTCTGAAACTCCAGGGACTGGGGAACTGCCAAAACGTGGAGATAATTTCTGTTCTCTTTGATTCATGGGAGTAGTTACCAGGCGATGGGTCTTATTCAAAATCGATGGAAGAATTAGTCAAGTCTTCTCCCAGATTAGACCCATCTTCTAAACACAGAAATCAATACTTTAAGCGGTTGCATAGATGTAACAAAAACCTATCTTTTTCACTCACAGTTATTATATCTTATTTCCAAAGGCCATGAAATTACAGGGGTTCATGGCAGAATTCCTATCCAGTTGCTACTTTTTTAGTTTGTTTGAGGACTTTTTTAAAAAACAAAAAAAACCCAACCCCACACTTTCTTTTTTTGTGTGTGTGTTTTTTTTTTTCTTAGTTAAGCCAGTGAGAAGGAGCTAACAACTAAAACTGAAAAGTTGTATCACCTACTGTGTGGCTTGAAGATAGAGAGCTAAATTTCTCTTTGCTCAACTGATCTTCCTAATTTAATTTATCTTTTACTGGGTTAAAATGTACTCCAGCTGTTTAGGCTGAAATACTCCTCTAGAAAGTGGAGTTTCTATGAGTACAAGGACAACAGAGATCAGTAATCTGCAAAATGCAAATGCTGTGGTTCTTATCTCTGCTATGGGGATTTGGCCAAATAATAGGGTGGAAAAAATAATTTCCTCAAATATTTTTTTGGGGAATGGGAGCTGCTCTCTGAGTATTCATAAAGAAAGGAGACAAGCGTTACTCCTGGAGTGGGTCCAAGTTCTTGAATTCTTTATTTACACCCCGATATTAGCGTGCTTGCCAGCGAAGAGCTCTCAGCTGTGCCGAAACCTCTGGAATTAATTGCTTCCACCTTAGCACACAAATGTGAAGTTAAAGCACCGGGAAGAAAAGACATTTAGAGGTGTCCTGATTTGGTGAAAAAGGCAGGATTCTCAAACAGGCTGCTGCTAACTCCCTCTGCTCCTATTTGTGGGACAAAGGATAGTCAAGCACTCACACTTTGTAATTATGAATTGACAGGACATAACAGCAGATGACTCTGAACTGGAAACTCCTCCTATGAATGCCAACACTCCCCTGTCCCGTGGAGCTTCCTGAGTTTTAATCCACCCTGGTTTCAGGCTCTTATTCTATCACATATTATTACCTATCATGTTTTTCTCCCTGAGATATTATAATTCTGGAAACTTTATTTAAATATCATGGATCTAAAATATAGTTGTTTGGTGGTGTTTTCCTAGTGCTAAACAGTAGAAAACAGACAATGTGTTCCCTGAAACAAGAGCTAAAATAGATCCCAGTGAAAGATGTGGGTACCTAAGAACATGTTGGTGATGGCAGGGATGGATCTGTAAAGACGCAGAGTTAGTTCAGGCAAAGTTTGCGTGGGCACCGAAAGGAACATGGTGTCCATGCTTCTCTGTCGACTTTTTTTTCTGTTGAAGAATTGGAATCCAATAGAAAATATTAATTACAACAATATTTCTGACATGGAACTTAAGTATTCACTCAAAAGCATAATTTTGTGTTACATCCACTCTTTCTGACAAAGTTACTGAATGCGTGTGTTAGGAGTTCTAACCTCCCTGAAAAGTTGAAAGTGAAAAGGAGCCTTCCAGGAGAGTGACCAGGCTGGTTCTTTGGGGGGCTGACCCACCCCTGTGAATGCCTGGGAATTCTGGTAGCCCTTCTTGGTGACTTTTTTTTTTTTTTTTTTTTTTTTTTTTTTTTTTTTCCCCTCTCCAGTTACAGTGCTGGTAAACTGGGAACATGTGCCATGTCCCTCACTGGCTGTGACTCCTCACATATCCAGTACAGCTGTAGGTCCCATCCGAATGGTCTGTGTATTTAAAGTTAAATAGAAATGATCTTCTGTCTGTGATCAAAAAACAGTTGTACAACACTTAATCCTAATCTTTCTTTTGGCCCTAGGCCACACTACAAGTAGTCACTAAGTAATAATAATACTTTCAGGCTCAGAAAGATAGTTTGTAAAACCTTTTGTGAAGCTTGCAGACTGTTGTGGGGTAACTGCATGATCAGCATCATATAAATGTTAGTCATTAAGAAAAATAATAATAATAATGATTGCCAGTATAATAACAATTAGCCTGTTCCCTGGCCTTCTGAATACTGTGGTACCTGCAGACAACTCATCTTCAATAAACTCGAGATGGTACAATGACTGAAGCTTTGTATAAGCAACACAACTGATCAATAGCGTGAGCAGAAGCAATCACTTTCATTGACTTGAGCAGGTAATTTGTGTTCATGCAGCGCAGCTGCATATGAACATGGTGAGCAGCAAGCAGATAAAAGTGGCAGCACATCAATTGTTGCTGGTTGTTGGGGCCAATTACTGGAATTAAAATAACCTTTTTCAGACTGCAGCAGGATTAGCTGTTGACCCTGTTGGCCTAATACAGTTACTATTATACTTATTATCATCAGTCTCTTTTCCTACCTTCACTGGTTATTCCCTGTAATTGAAGGCACCTACTCGTACGTATTATTTCTGCTACAGCCAAATTCTGTGGATTTTAAAAGTGCCAAGATGTTTCTGTTATTGGAACTGGAAGATGCTAGTGCACAAAGCAAAAGGGATTCGGTTCAAGATTTAGTGGATGAAGGAGGAAGGCCACTACAAGACTATGCTCATTGAATAGCTGTAGTAAATCTAGGAAGTATAAAAAGTTGAATAATCTCTGTATTATATGAGACTTGGTTAATCTCTTTTATTTTATATAATTTTTCTCTGTTAGAAATACTTTCTTTTTTCTGCTCTATGTCTAATGATGTGCACTTAACCTTTGAAAACTTACAGAACCAGTGTTAATCCATGTCCCACCCAAAAATTATGTAATGGGGAAACTGATGCTAATGAGAGCCCTCTGGGACTCCTCAGGGAAGTGTGGCTTCATCAGCCCATGTTCAGAGCCCTGCCTTGCACCTACTGACTTCAAAGTGATGTGCTAGAATGAATTAAGCCTCCTAATAACACCTATATTCTGGAAATTTTTACAGTATTATCTATTCATTATTATTCCAAATTTGTAGGAAACTATACATAGCCTAATTGTCAGATGTATATAAGAGAGCTGGCATACAGTCCTAGTATGGTTGCAATCATAATTGTAGGCACAGCTGGAGCAATGCTAATCCTCAAAAAACTGAATTGCTGTAGTCGACTGTCTTGGAGATATGTTTGTTATATAATTTCAGTGACCATGAACTACCTCAAATGGCTTTATGTAGAAAACACAAATGTGTATTCTTA
This sequence comes from Syrrhaptes paradoxus, assembly GCA_013400615.1. Lineage (NCBI taxonomy): Eukaryota > Metazoa > Chordata > Aves > Pterocliformes > Pteroclidae > Syrrhaptes > Syrrhaptes paradoxus. The sequence goes on from VZTO01025526.1 coordinate 22,736, forward strand.
TGCCTGACTGGAAACAACATTGTAGTTGAACTGGAGAAGGTGCCTAACTTTTTAAATAAGATTTCCACAACCATTGCACAGAAGCTGTAGGACTATTTGCCTTGCAGATCTTGTTGCATGGAAACTGAGCTCATCCCAAGAGACTGCACTTTAAAGGGTAAAGAGCAAATGGGACCATTATAAACATTCTGAAATCTTCTTTGCACCTTTCTCTTCCTTCACTGAATTGCAGGTTGCCTTACTTAAGTCTAACCAGAGGGTCAAGTGGCAATTGTCAGCCCTCAGGTGGATGTCATTAATTTATTTATTTATTGCAAAGATATAGGAAAAATAAACCCATGTAGCAAACAGTATCCAAAGGGTTTGTATCTCTTCTAGCAATATTTTTCATCAGTTCATCTGAAGTGAGCAACACAGTCTCCCTTTCATATAGGTGGAGGATACACACTGGCTCTACAACTGTGTCTCTTTCTCTAAAAGCATCTATCTGATATACAAGGCATTGAAATTATTATTACGGGGGACACAATAATAGTTAGACCAAACATCTTCTGGATGATCATTTTTCTCTCAAGAGGGAATGATGCCAGCTGGGACTGGAGCATATGTAGTGGAAATAAGAAACCATGAGGCATGCCTTTGCAGTGACTGTGAAATGAGCCACCACTGGGAAATCTGTGAATACGAGCACCAAATATGCTGGGAGCAGGAGTAGGGTCTAAAAACACTTCCCCAAAGGGAGATCCTGTTGAAACAGCATGACATAATATTGCAAGAGGAACACATTCACTATGCAAACCACCCAGCTTTAGGGAACAACCAGCTACTGTGTCATTAGGCTTGAATGAAATTCTGAGTTTGCTCTTGGGGAATTGGAAGTGGAATGTCAGTGACAGGAAATATGAAATGTGGGATTTTTTTTTTTTCCTCTGCAAGAATATATTTCTGCAGAGAGATATTTTCACAGTAGGAGTGTAAAAACCTTTTAGAAAAAAAAATCATAGCAAACAATAACTATTTTTTCAAACTTGCATATAACTCTTGCTGTTTCCTACTTGTTTTGAAAAAAATAACATTTAGTTGAAAATAGAAGTTGTAATTAATTTAACACAGAGTTACCATTGTGATTTGTGCAAGAGGGTCATACACGTATACAAAATCTATCATAGAGTATTATTTCTTTAGCCGGTTTCTCAAAGAAGAAATTGAGCTGTTGGGACTATATTAATGTATATCCACTCTCCGAGTCAGACAGGGGCTGGCATTACCAAGATGTTATGTTTATGTGGACTGTTTGACAGAAGAGTTATTGAAGGAAAATAAAGAAGATGAACTATTCAGAACAAGTAGATGAGATTAAGAATACAAGGTCAAATTTCATGAAATAACTCAAGTCAGGCATAATAAAAATAAAGAGAAAGACATAGAGCATAAAAGTGATTTGAAGGGACAGGATGTTTAAGAGAAGACTGGATGTGTGCTAAGCAGAAACCCAATAAACCAAATTACGCTGGTTATTACTTCCTTCACTACTGCTACAAAGATAGTTCAGTTACTCATTAGTCATTCGTTGCAGAATTATAATCTATCATAGCCTCATCTTTTTCTTACTCCTTTAGGAATGCAGAAAGGAAAAGAAATCAATAAGCTATCCCCTCCCCGAGTCCCCCAAAGACCATTAGAAAAGCTTCCTCATTCTTCAGAAGAACAATCAATATTAAACATCTTTTACTTTGCAAATGATTGATTCTTCCTCATTTCCTATTACTCATAGAAAAAGGGACATTTGGGCTCATTTTTTTTTGTGGTCTTTTCTTTTTTTTTTTCTTTTTTTTTTCTTTTGTGAAGAGATGATACAGCTATGATTACCTGAAAAATTCATGAAAACTTCACAGATGTTCTTTATACAGCTTTGACAGTACCCTTGAGGAATAGGAATGTCCCAAGAATGAAAGCTTCTCTTTCAGCTCATCCTCTAAAGCCCATGAACACTCAGTGGCAGATAAAGGTGGCAAGAGCTTAAAACTCTTCAGTAAATTATTCTTTTACCCTATTGGAGGTTATTCTAACAGTAGAATTTGCAAGTAAAAATCTTAGATACCTTTAAAAGTCTTGGTAAAGAAAAAAAACCCTGTTAGTTAAAAATGGGTAAGGAAATGTCTTTCTTTTTCAGAACTTTTTTTAACCAATACTAAAGTACCTCTCCATATTGATACAGATAATGGGATTGCTGAAATTAGTGGAATTTTATTATGTTGGTGTGAATATCAACTACCAAAACATGCACAAGAAAAGTCCCTCAATTTATTTTAATTTATTTTCAAAAGGTCTATCTACTGGATGAGACAGGAACACAGACCTGAAAAGACCACCTGTGGTACTGGGTGCAGCTCCTGTACAATTTCAGGAGTTTTACAACAGATGTTTAGCTCAGAATATGTCCAGAGTCAGCAGAATACTCCTCAACATTTTAGAATGTTTTAAAAACCTTTACTAAATGCTGAAAAACATGAACGTAATGTACCACAGGAAGAGGAGAATGCCACAATATCAAAATTTCCCTCTGCTGGCAAGAATATAATTCCCCTGAAATTCTAGGAAATAAACTGTCCTTTGCTAGTCAAAAGAAAACAAAGACCTTTGAGACAAACTCTGCTTTTCTGACTTGTGAGGAAATTCTCTTTCCATCTTAAAGTAGGAATAATAAAGGTAACGAAGTAGGGTAAGCAGCCTGCTTTTACTGAACCACTTCAGAACTGTATGCTGCTGAGTCCTTAGCGACATGTTTTTTTCTGTACTGTTATTTCTTCTGACTATAATAAAGTTAAATGAGAAAGTCTAGAATATTGTGCTAGGGATGTTCAATTTGTTCCACAGAGTGTCCGTGTGAGTTAATGCAATTTGAAGAAAGCAGTACTGACTTCTCATTTCAGATTTGTGTTCAGTTTTGTTAATTCAGACAGATCCTAGCAGATGTCTGATTAGACTAATTTAAAAGTAAATGACAAGGAAAAAAGTTTGCATTTATTTAAAATGATTGAACAAAAAAATGAAAACTGTATCGTTTTGTTAGCTCAGTGCAGAGTATTTCTGTAATAGCCTAGCGTGGTTTCCTCGTCTCCCTTCTCAATTCACAATAAAATATGCAGACACCAGGCAGTATATTTTCATTGCAAAGATGGTTTTTAATTAAGCAAACATTCTAAGTTAAACATTTGGCAAGCACAGTACCACCAAATAATCAGCGGATCTGAAGATAAGGAGTCAAAAGATACTGTCCTCCACCAGCTTGAATTTTAGCTGCCATCACAGTCTGTGGTCACTTAACAAAACAAACCCTAGTTCAGAAGTCCTTCCGTGTGCACTGAAGGAAATAAGGAACTATTTTTCCAGTGCTGGGTCAAATGATTGTTCCATCTAATCCTCTTCAGGAAGATATTTTTATGAGTTTGAATTGTTTGTGCATTACTTGCAGTTTTATTCAGCTTTAGTGTTGATCAGGCTTAGGCTTGCACAAGTTATGTCATAATACAGAGAGTATCAAAGTGAGATGTGGAACATGCTGGAATCTTCCTGGATTTGACAAACACCCATATTGCAGCTTGAAAGGACTTTTAATGTGGTATCTGAGTGTCAAGAGCGGACCCAATAGTGCAGTAAGGAATGTCCCCCTGCTCTTAGTGTACTGCAACTAAAACTTCAGAAGTTCCCTGTAAATGGGCCCAAATCCATTGCTGTTAGAGGAAAGGTTGCAAGGGTTTTATATAACCTGAGTCTTGCCTCTTTAAAATAGTGTGTCTTTCACTCAGCAGGCAAAACTTTTGAATCTTCTGAATTTCTTTCCTATAGTTATCTCTGGAACATTCTTCAAGTAAAGTTAAATTATTGCTCCATGATCTCAATATATTGCAGAAATATTAAAGAACTACCTGCAACACCTAAGGCTACAAACATAATGTATGCAATTAAACCTTAGATAATAACTTCTAAAACTTGCCTTTAATATCAAATGAGTTTCAAATTAAAATCGAAATTTATCCAATATAGCATCATTTAATATATTTAAAAAGTTCTATTTTATTTCTTTATTGTAGCAGATGCACGTCTCAGCTCTTATTTTATACCAAGTGTGCCAGCATGCGATTCTGTGAGGAAGTGTTTTTTAGGAGAAGTAGACGTTTTCTCTGATTGCTTCATGGGCTGCTGAAGGGATTAGGGATGAACCAGAAGCTCCATTTCCCGTGTTAGCAGCTTGCTGTGCCGATGCAGAAGGGGTAATCGCTTGAAGCTCTCACTCCTTTGAAATGTTCTTTGTGTTGTCTTTGGTTTGCTGCCTGCCTTATCCAGAAAAGGGGGAATAACAGATTACAGCGTCTTAATTCTCCAACTGTGAATTTCTGGTGGTGTCCAGCGTCATTCTACCTAAAGGATCTGAAGAAAAATGACAGTGGTGATGTAGGAAGCACAAATTGATACACAAGATGTACTATTTAATATCCATGGCTTTCTCTGAGATTTAAAGAAATGAAACTCTAGTTGCAAATAACTTCCAAGAGACGTGAAGGTCAAAATTTGTATTTTAAATAGGTTTGTTTCCTTTTGGTTAATTCTGAGCCGTGGCTCTTGGGGCCGGCCTGGGTCGCCTCACTCAGCACGTCAGAGCAGGCTCCTCGTTTCTCGCAGCGCAGTCAGCAGTGCAGCTCTAGTGCCCCGGGTTTAATAGGGTGAGCATGCTTTCTGTAATAGAGAGTAATGGAACAGTTTAAATCTACTAATACATTTGTTACTTTATCAAGCAGAGCATATCATGCTCTGTGTGTGGCAACCAATTAGCCTTGGTTAATTTTAGCATGTAATGCAGATGGCATTTTCTTGGAAAGATAGAGTTTATGGATCAGCTCTGCAAACTTCTTGCATTCTCCATCAGGTTTATGGAGCCTGGAGGAGAGGAGCTCATGGACAAGGAACAGCTGGTACAGGCTGAATTCAGGAAAGAGGAAAGTGAAATTATTCAGAAAGGCGAAGTGCTTAAAATAATCAGCCAAAAATTCTAGTGCTCAGCGTCTCTTCCTCAAGTGCTGTGAAGGTTTCTGGATAACTAGATGGCACCAGGTGAGCTACACGTGCTTCTCGCCTGCTGCTCTGGAATGAGCACCATTGACACTCCTGGATCATCAGATTTAATTTGTGATTGTTTAACTGCAGTGCCAGGCTGCATACACAGGGCACATGCACATGCCTGAGAAGAAATTCAGTTCAACTATTCAATTAGCCTTTTCATAGTACTTTGAAGTAATTCTGTATCACCAGTGGCGAGGGATGTAACACAGTTTGGAAATCCCTCCTTGAGCACATTATATCTGAAATAGAATAATAAAGTGGACGGGGGAACATAAACAGTGTAATGTAGTTAATGGGATGTTTAGAGGAAACAAGAACACCACTACTCACAGTCCTGGGAGAATCTGCAGTTACGGGTTTAAGGGCTCCATGTGCAGACTCCTGCAAGGCCAGGAAGAGGATTTTAAGCTTGAATGGCTATATGGAAATTAGGGCTAAATGTTCCTCCAGCTTGCTTTCCTCTTGCTTGCCTGTTCTGAAGAAATAAGGCACCGAAGCCGAAATGATCCCCCAGGTCCCCAGTAGATATCAGTTGTTATGCTGTAGGACAACTTGTGCTTATAGAAGATAGATATATGACAGCAATAGTAATTAGTTGTAATTTGCATTTCAGTAGTCAGGTTATTACATATATAAAACTTCAATTATCATTTTAAAAGGCTTTTTGAATGCCTTCCAGTGTGCACTGTAAGAGATGAAATATCCGTTACCCGGAACCTGTTACTGCTACAGCGAGGCTGGTCACTGCAGGCTCTGCTTTCTCTCAAGAACCAGCAGTAGGCAAATTTTGGTATCGTTGGTATTTTGGTATCAGATATTGGTATCACATATGGTTTACAGGAAAACAAAATGTCGCTATGAAAAGAAGGAGGAAGAGACTTGCCCTTCTCTGACGCAGAGTTGTTTGCTAGCAAGTCAAGTGCCGATGACGACTCTGATGGGGCCTCATGATAGAGAAATTAGTTTTTCTTTTATTTATTCACCAGAGTCATTTGTTTACCATGTGATCTATTTTTGACATTATAAATACCTCTATCTACACTTTACCTTAGCTGGGATTGGATTGTAATTTGAGATAACTGGATAACAGCGAGACCTTCTTCTTCTTAAGGCTCAGTGAATATGTATGTGGGTATTGCAGCTTTCCAGCACATACTCTGTTGTCCATCAGATACATTTGAGGGTGGAAAGCTGTTTGCCAGGACAGGTAGAAAGACGCAGGGTGCAGGGAAGTAGAATGTCTTCTAGTGATGATTGTGGTATTGAAGACTGATATTCAATAAAATAATGAGGTTTATAATTGAAATACATTTATCACAGGGAGTAACGTCGTAAGGTTTATATCTTTTTATACCTTAAAATCTGGAGAGGAAAGTAAGTGTTTTTTTATTCTGGTTTTATGTATTCAGCAGTACCTCAAATACCTACCTTAAATTTTAATAGTTTCATTTACTAAGTTTTGGTGACTTATACACATACAAATGTGTGTCTCATACTTTTCATAAAATTTATGCTGCAGTTAAATCAAATAAAACTGCCTTGTGCGTATTCCCATGTTGTTGCAAATGCCACCCTGAGTAAGTATCTCATGGAATAAACATCACGTAATTTAATACAATTAAGATTTTTCGTAAGACATGTTTTGGGCAGTGCAACAATAGCACTCAATGTTAAACAAGGTCAAGAAATTTCAGGAAAAAAAGGTGAGGAAAATACCTGAATTCATAACATTTTGTTTTAAACCGAAGTCCATAAGCAGTCGACTTTCCATTTCTGCCTCCGGCATAAAAATGTGCAAATGATGCGTGAAGTTTCAAAAGGAGGAGGAGATGGACAATAGGCTGTCAAAACTGTTCTATCTTGTGTTTAATAAGGTGCACAGAAATTTCTGTAAACAAAGGGCACAACGTTGATATCTGCAAAGTTGTATACTCACTGAGCCCCCTCCTCCAACACAAGAGCACCATCTTGTCCTTTAACGCCATCATTGCATCGAGATCAGTAACTTCCCTCTGACTCCCATCCCAACTGTGTTGCTTTGGGAGAGTGGAGCTCAGCTCCCTGGCTACAGAACTATCATGTTCTCACCAGCATTTCGGTAGTTTTTCATGAGGGAAAACTCTACTAATCATATAATTCTTTAATAATTTCTTTGTTGTCTTGAAGCACACACTCCTTTCGCTTACCTCCCATCTCTACTTTGCAATTAGCATCTCCGCAGGGGAAATGTTGTCAGCAGGTGTGCGCTCACCTTGCATCTCTCTGACAGCTTGTGCCATAGCAGTCTTCTTGCTGCAAAAGCTCCTGAGTAAGCTGCATCTCCCTTCTTGCCTTAATTATGACTATTTGGGAGCTTCAGAGGCTGTCTCAGCTATTCAGAAGCATGAAGTGAAGAAAATAAATGTTTCCACAACCTTCCACACACTTCATTCTGTTCCAGGAGCTTGCAGTCTGGGTAGAAACAGAAAATCCAGCTTTGGTAGGTTTTTCTTTGGTCTTAAACTATATGGCATGGAATAACCCCCTGAATCTCACAATATATCATAATATTTCTGAATTATTTTTATTCAAAATAGAAGTGAAAAACTGTCAAACCACGAAAACTTAGTAAAAGAAACTACTAAAATTTGAGAATATTTTTTAAAAAGAGGATTAAGGCAGCAATTTCATTTTTCTGTTTAATTACCAGAAGGTCCCAAAAGGATTATATCCTGACGTGCAACTCATTTTGCTAGTTGACCATTAGAAGTTCATTTAGTTATTTAGATCCTTATCATCCTGAATTATGATTGTTGTTCATAACTTCAGGCAAGTTTGGTTTGGGTCAGGATTTTTTCCCCTGTTATATAGCATATAATATTTTATTTGTCATTTAAAATCAGTCAGAAGCAAAGCTGAGATTGCCAAAAAATCAAGATAGATGCATGTTGCACTTAAAATTCAACACCACAAGTGTATCTACTCCATGAATACCTATTTGAGTTAATCTCTCTTAACTGCCAACACTAATTTTTGAGCTGACCTAGTGGTACATTCATTTGGTAACTTAATTTGCACATGCTAACTTAACCAGACAAGCATTTGCAAGTTTTCTATTTAAAGGTATAAATCCCTGTAATTATCATCACCACAAATTTACAGGTCAGTCCCTGCCTGTATGGGCATTCAGTTTCTAGATGCAACTGTCATTAATTTGTTCAAACAGAACAGGTTTAGGGGACCCTCTTATTGCATAGTTCTGAGGATATGTCTTGCCCTCCACTGACAGCAAAGGTGTCAAATAGCTTAACTTTTTGTTGAAAGAAATTATTGGCAGTATTATGAAAATTGAATTTAATTATCCTGTATGCAGGTCATACTGTGCTGTTTGTACTACAAACAAGCTGGGTGAAGATGTGCTGAGTAAGCTTAAAACACAGTGTGTTCGTTAATGAACAGACATCTAACCATTCCAGGCTATTCCATTGTGTAACTGGAACCAAAAGAGAGTGTATTTCTTAAAGATTTTTTCAGTTTTTATACTGAGCTAATTCTTGAAGAAGCATGTTAATTTCAAATATTATAAAGACAGGCATAGGTTGAAAAAACTGTGATTTATACCAGTGAGAGATGCAAAGTAGTTATTTTTATGATATTATCTTTTAAAATTAATTTATGTTTAATAATGGAATATTTCCCTATCAGAAGATGTTTGTGTACTCAGAAGTCTGTGATATACAAGTAGAGGGTTATATACCAATAGAACTCATTAATAAAGATTAACTTGTTTGTGTGTACATATCTAGGCTTTTTTTTCAGGCATCATGTAAACAATCTCCATATGCCTGAATGGATGCAAGCAGTAAATGTGAACAGAACTGCTTAAACCTTTACCACCCAAGTCATAAGCTTGAAAATTCCACATTTTAGCCTTTAATGGAATTGCAGCAGATGGGAAACTTTTTCTACTTGCACTGTTTAAGATATCCCTCTGAAATGTACTTGTTCTTCTGTATTGTTGAGTTTTTTCCTTACAGATAAACAGCAAAAATGGCTTCTGAGAAACACAAATCAGCAACAGTTCCTTAAAAAAAAAAAAAAAAAAAGAAGCCTTAAAGTGAATGCAGTCAGAGTTTTCGCAGATGTTTTTCCCAAAGGCCAATAATAATAGTAGACTTTGAGCAACTTTCATACCTGGGAACTTAATATGTTCTTGCAGAAAATCTCCTCAGCTGTGCCATGTGTTCTGTAGCACCTCTGCTAAAAGATAAGCATAAAAAGAAGAGATACGAGCACAAAGAAGAGCCTTTCTCAATGCTCTCTGAAATGTGGAATAACATTCCACATTTGCTCAGGGCCAAATTCAATCCTTGCAGCTTTTTCCATCCAACACCAAATTGGCAACATGGCTTCAGCCTGTGTTGTGTGAGCTGCGCTGATGTGCTTGTACATTTTAAAAAGGTCTTTTTTTCCCAGTATTCTAAATATTGCCAAAATTGCCACCCTCTGCTTAGTTTAATTAAAAGCAGTTGAGATTTTTTAGGGCAAGTGAGATAAGAAGGACTTGTTTCATATCTCCTCTGCCACTTTTCTCTCTAAAAGGTGCTCCTTCTCCAAACCACCGTAAGAAAAACTGCATTTCATACAGAGTGCTTTGAACATGCATTTGTTAGGGCTGATGTATTTGGCATGTTTAATAATTACCTTCTTCCATTTGCTATAAAGGAGCAAGCCAACAATACCCAGGTTTTTTTCTAGGGGGTAGATTATCCACTGTTTCGGTAGTTTCAGAGGCAATCCAATTACTAATAAATATCCTCAACACAAAGCGTAGCAATTTTGTGCTGGAGTGACTGCTCTCACCTACCCCCGGGCTGAGTCCCTGTGCTCTTCACTCTTCCAAAAGTGAGGTCACTGGCAAGAAAGTTGTTTTTGCTGGAATTAGACAAATGCAGGTGGTAATGAAAGTTAATTATATAACAGTATGAATGCTAGATATCCTAAAGGATGCTGAGCATTTTCTACTCATCCTAATTTGTTTGGGAGCAAGTAGCACCTGTGTAGGAACATTTCCTGGGAACATGGAAGTTTGGAGGAGCTCAGCACATGGCCTTGGCCCAGAATTCCTTTTAGGCTGAACTTGAGCATAAAGAGGAGGAGATAACATTAACAAGGACTGCAAATAGTGATAGGACAGAGAAAAATCATACAAGCTTCTATGTCTGCAGGAAAATAATCTAAAACATATACCAAAAGAGAAAAGAGAAGAAATGAGAATACAAAATGTTATGGAGTTGCATTAAACTTCAAACCAGAGCTTGAAATGAAAACTTGCTTACAATGACGATGATTGTAAATCTCTGCTCATAGAGGAATCTCACGGTAGAGAGAAAATAAACGCTTCCTATATGTATAAGGTACCACTGCAGCTGGAACAGTGCACGCGGTTCTGGGCACCGCATGGTCAGAGACGCTGACAGACTGGGGGGCAGACAGCCTAATATTAAAGTCGTTAGGGGAGTGGAGAGTTTCCCCCATCACTCATCCTCCTCCTTGTTTGAATCCACCTGCTGCCTTTTGTTTTCTGCTTAGCTCTCTGTGTTTCTTGTTCAGGGTTTGCACTCACCAGCTGCAGTATCAGCACTCCAAGGGATTAATAATATTAAGTGACTTGCGTTAAAGCAGTTAAAAAATATTTGCATGCGTGTAACTTTGGTAAACAAGAGCTTACCAAAGTAACTGGGTTTTGGTACAGATGATTGAAGGATGCATATACCTCTGAAAATGGAAAACACATAGTTTCTAACACTTTGTTAGAAAAAAAGAGAAAAAGCTCCTCGTGTTCACTATAAACTTCCTGTGGTGCTCCTTCATAAAAGTCAAGTTTACTGTGGTGTCCTGACCTTGAGCATTCACCTCCTGTATTTTCTGTTGTGTGGAACCTAGTGTTTTATGGTTACCAGCTCTGCCTTGGAAATGACTGTATTTTAAGAATATATAGTGTTCTGGAAAGTCTATCTATCTGGAAAGTGTATCAATTGAATCTGCTGGAATGTCACCAGGACCCTTTGTAGGCTCAGGGTTACTACTGGTTGGAGACAGCAGCTGAATCAGCCTCTATTTCACCCGCTTTAGGACATTTTGTTTCAGTCCTCGTTACTCCATCTGCTGCCAGATTTCAGGCCTGCCATCCTTGCTGCTTCTGAGAAAAGCACATGGAGCTTGATGAGAACTTAAAAAAAATAAATAAGAGGAATGTGGTGGGATCCTGGATGCCTGGGTCACGCATGGGATAGAAATAGCCCGCAGATTGTTGGCTGTAGCAAAGGCTGTGCACAGTTGGTAGCGCGTTGTTTCTGTCACCTGGCAACATATGGCTGCCTCATTTTAGGGGGAGGGTGCTGATATATTTTTCATAGGATAATTGACTGGTGTCTGCATTGCCAACACCTAATAATGAGGAAAAAGTTTGGTGTGGTGTGGTTTTTTGGGGTTTTTTTTTTGTATAGGAAGGACGTAAAGGATTGCTTTGATTGGCTCAGTCTGTAAATGAGCAGTCAGGTATGTAAATCACCTTTTGATTTTAAGAAAAGAAACAGTTTTGGGGTGCAGAGGTGGAAATTCACAATTAGATGATTTTAACCCTTTTGTCATAGAAATGTGCTTTTTATTTTCATGTACCATTATGCTTAATGACAGTGCAATTACAGGCTGAAATAATAGCACTATTTTACTGTTCGCACAGCCACCCACAGTAAGATCAGTACTATTACAACTGCCGCCCCAAGCCTTGCTATGCCACCAGCATACAGTTTATACTTGTTGGTTAAATTGGGATTCATCCTATCATTTTTATTTCAAAGGTTGAATCTAATATATCCAAAAGCCCGAATTCAGTATCACACAGCAGATGTGAGAAAGGTCCTCAGCTTTCCCAGTTGGAGGAGCTCATTACGTTGGAACACACCCAAGTTCGGGGGGTGTGTACAGGGGGGGCCTCTGTGCACTCTTCCCAGGCAGTGCTGAGCAGTCCTGAGGCATCCCAGGGGGACCACTGCCTTGGTGGTGGGCTGGATCTGACAGTCCTGCCACCCCGTGGGGGGCTGCAAGGCGGCCCAGCACCATAGAAGATGTGGTATATTCTCAGTTCTTCAAATGAAGATGAATTCAAGGGCTAAATGCCACAGATTCTCAGATGCTAGTAAGTAAAGCATGTGCATGTGAGTGAAAGGGCTTCATGCTTCTGCTCGGTGTTGGGAGGGATGAAGAGGTGAAGATATTCTATAGTACTGGCCCTCACCTGGAATCTTCTTGTAATTCTTGGTGCATTTTGTTTAGTTTTATAAATACGAAGGCAGGTAAAGTGGCTATTGAACCACAAACTATTGTGGCTATTGAACCACAGACCTTTTGCTAGAGATGCAGTCAAGCTTGGGGGTGACTGATTTTTTAAAAAAATATCCTCTTATTAGCACCTGTCTCTCGTGCTGGAAGGAAGATGTGTTACCAGCTGAAGGGGAGGGTAAAGCCAGAGGTATTTAAGACAGTTCTGCCTCCTGTTCGAAGGGGTTGGATCTTCAAAAGTGCTCAGTGCACAAGAGCTCCCACTGTTTTCTAAACCACTCTTTTGAAAAGCTGTTGAAATCAACAGTGTTTTTTCCTTTGACGTGCTTGGGGTTTGTGTCATATCCATCAGGGAGATGGAGCAAGCCTTAATGGTATTAAGTTTATTACCATAATTCAAAATGCATTAGAGATTCAGAGCACACACTACTCCAGGGTGATACTGCCAGCAAATTAGCTTTTGCCTCCTCTAAACTTATTTTTTTGAAGTATACAAAGTAAGGAGAGAGGTGACCGGTACTTAAAAATTGCTACCTACTACCTGTATTATCATACAGGTGCATCATGCTGTATTAAGTTATGATAATGTGATATGACTCATATATATGTATGTATGTGTGTTTATTTGTACACAGACATGCAGCAGAGCTGAACCCATTAGGCCAGGAGAAGTAAACATCTACGAAGAACACAGGACACCACCCACCTGCTCAATTCGCTCAGCATACATAAAATCCACAGAAAATGTCAGTACTTATTAAGAATGGAACACATTTCCATTTTCCTGAAAAGTACAGTTTACTTTTTTATCACAACAGGAAATTTGCTTTCTCCTGGAAGCTATTGGAAAGCTCTTTAGAGCCTGATTAATGCAGCCCTTTGGGAAGCAGAAACCACGGCACAGGCTGTTGCAGAGGCAATTTCAGCATGACTCTGGCCTTGCAGGATCACGGGATTTCTTCCAATTTGATAAAGCTCCCATTTCCACAGTGAAAGAAATCCCTTAAACTGGTTTGCTTCTATTAAAATGAAGAAAGATGAACTTTATGCTGGTGCTTCTAAAAGTCTGAGACTGGGAAACATCCAAACTTACAAAGTTTAAAATGAAGTTTGTTTGCTGAGGTAAAATAAATATTGGTCCACCACCTTTTAGTGGTGGTATGTTCTGAGGTCAGGACCCTAAAAGATCGCAGATCAAGAAGTGGGGTGGTGCCCTTTTTACATCTGCAGAGCTGAATAGTGTAGTAATAAATATTAAATGATGTTTCTAGCTAGAAGATGATCTGTATTCCACAAGTATATTTCATGTATTAAAGAAAAAGAAGTGAATTAGCATCCCATGGAGATATTTTATTTATGCTTTCTTATTTCCAAACTTGATAAACACAGAAATAAAACTCAGACATGTAGAACTCCTCTTAGTTAATCCAGTTTGTAATCTCATTTTGCTAGCATTTAATTATTTAAGATGAAAATAGAAGAAAAACATCCTTGACATTATCATTGTTTGGGACTGCAAGTATGCATTTTTTCAACATCCACTAAAGAGCAGAAAACAAGACATGCCAGGAGAATTTTTAAAATTTCATATTGCAGAGAAATAAAAAAAACCTGCATCACATGTGATTCTGTTCTTGTATGCCTCACTTTCATTGCGGCCCATCTAGTGACCTCCATGGGCTTAACTCTGCTTTACAGTATTGCAACTGAGAACAAAATAAAAATCATTGTGTGTTGTATAGAGTTGAACAAATGAAAACAATTGGTTTTAGCATTCATCACTGTATAATGTCATAATATACAGAGATGTCCTTTGAAATATGTTCCCATGGATGTTACAATATTAATCCCTAGTTTTCAGGGATTCAGCTGAATCACATCATTCTGGTCTGATCTTCATAGTATTTTGATGCTTGTGTTACTGCAATTATTTTTACAAACAGTTTTGCTCACCTATGTTTTTGGGGAGGTGATTTGTGTTTGCTTGTTTGTGTTTTGTGAGATGGGGGCATAGAAACCGTCTGAAGGCAAATGACCACAACAGGACAGAGACATCACTGGCTTGTCGCTGGCAGCGGCCACAGTTTAACCTATTCTTCTAATACTATACATTGGGAGATACGAAGGGTGTGTATGGGATTTCTTGTTGTAACTGAAAGTTATTCCTTGTGTTTGGGAGTGGATGATGTTGCTGTAAAAGTTGTTGGAAAAGAGACTGGAGCTCAGGAGAGGAATGCTAACTGGAGCAGGAAAGGATGGAGAAATAAAATCCTTGGACAGCAGCAGGTACAAGGGAAGGAGTTTCCTGGAGGAAAGACGTGCAACAGCTGGGGTTCACAAATCACTTTTTTGGAGTGAGAGTCTCTGTAACCAGGTAGCTGTGGAATAGTGGCGATGGTCCAGATGTGAGTGGGGCTGGGGTGACGGGGGGCTGCACTGTGGGCTCTCTGCTCAGCCACCCCTCCCAAAAACCAGCAGATGTCTTGTGCTGCTTCCCCTGGCAGGTGGGCCAGGGCACTTCTTGGTGCAGGTGGTCTCTGCTCATCCTTGAGATAATGTTAGGGGTTTTTGTGCTTTAACAGTTTTTCCTCAGCAGCGGCACACAGATGCTTTTGCTACTTCCCAGGACCTCATATGCAGGGATCTGGCACCCATCACCTGCAGGGCATTCACAGAACCATCTGTTTAACATCGTAATTCTCTTACAAAGAGCGCTGTAGATGGCTTTTGCACCTTTACCTTGCATGGGCTAGCTTGGAGGATTTCCTTGGCTGCAGAGAAAAGGCATGCCTGTAGCTCGGCAAGCCTCTTACTTTTTGCAGGTGGCATATTTTCTGGTATATCATATGAATTGGAGGCTGCACTCATCTGCCCACCATTTCAGGATAGTTAGCAAATTTCCCTTTCCAGTGATGCTCTTTGGATTCATAGTCCAAGGTAAGGATGTGTGCAAGTTGCTGGGAGGCTGGCCCAGGACTGATGGCATTGAATTGGGATTACTTGGAAAATGTTGAACCACTCATCATCTGGAATCCATTTCATTCCTGCCAGGGAGAAGGAGAACAGAGTGCTCCAATTAGCCAGTGCTCATTTTCAACCGTGTCAGTTGATTAGCTGAAGACCAACCAGATGGGAAAGGATTTATCACACTGCTCTCAGAGGCTCAGATACTGCATGTTGCCCAGTTTCAGGCACTTGGGATATTTTTTTTTTTTCTTCTTCCAGGAGGCTGAAGACAGGAGGGGAAGGTGGACTGCCGGTTCTTTGTTTCTTTATGAGAAGGGTTAGGTGCTCATTAGGCTTCAGTTTGCGGCACACTGGTTGTAACCTACATGACTTTGCCACCTAAAGCTGTCTCTCGTAACAGATCCAGCTGTGCTCTCTATCATAATGGATGTGAACTAGGAACGAATTCAGTCCTTCAGGTATTGAGGAATATTTGCTAGAGAATTTATGTCTTCCAGACAGGTGTCTGCCCACTGCCTTGGAAATCTCAGAGCCAGAAGGGGCAGAAGCAAGGAGACAAGCCCAGCTTTCACACTCCTTTGAAAGCCCTGTGGGCCCCCCCAAGGCACGTCTGTAATAAAGGGGGACACGGTGTGGGCTGTGTAACTGAACAGAGGTAGTGGGGAGTGATTTGTGGATTGCAGACTGAGCCTTGGGTAAGGAGCTGGAAATCTAAGTCTCGTCTTTCCTGGTGCAGCACAGTTCGAACCATCTTGGAGAAGCAGTTATCTTGGACTGTGGATACACAGAGGTGAGTCTGTGTCCTGGACAATGATTTTGTGCAAATCCCGTGGTCTCGTTAGGCAATGTCACCCATTCACATATGAGCATATCTGCTCTCTGAGAGCACTAATCATGCCTTGTCCCCGTGGCAGAGAGACTCATTTGCACATTACCTCATCTTTTATATTTTTAGAGAACTCTGTTTGCTATAAACAGAGTTTCTGCCCTGTTTCCCCAGACACTGGTCTTTGCATCCCTTAGCTCAGGCCCTTCCACGATTGCTCACTTCCTCTGACATTTCTTTTATTGCTCTCTCGTGCACTAGCTCGTACTAACACATGTTCAAACAGTAACATCTTTTTGTAGCACTAGTTTTAATTAGTCTTCACCTTCCCCTGGGATGACTGTTTGCTGTAAAGCTTTCTGCAGGTGCATATTTTGCAGTCCGTGATTTGCTGCAATACCTGCAGGGCAGTACTACTGCCTTCCCAGCAGCTTGTGGTGATCGTTTGCTGTTGAGGTGACAGTCCATGTTTGTTCCCCAGCCTAAAAAGCCCTCTGATCTTGGCTGATGGAAATTACTGGCAACATGCAAGGAATATTTTTAATGATGAGCGAAGGAAAAGATGAAGGTGGGCACTTTCAAAGCTCCTTCTGTGATTTTGGTATTCAGAGCCCACTTGTTTGAAGGGAAATCAGCATCTGAGTTGCATAGATGTCTTTTAAGAAGTCTTTCAAAACATGTTAAGAGCAGAAATGGAGAAAGTAGTTTGTAAGACAAATAAGGGGATGATACAGTGCAAGCAAGCTATTCTATCCATGTTTCGCTGTACTTATAATGACTAATCACAAGACTAAATGGCAATGAAGTTATATCAGTTGTGCTACAAAGGCCTGCAGATCTACTCTCTGAATCTGCCATATGAGACTTTCATATTATTATATTCCTGTACAGTGTCTTTGATAATTTCACAGCGTCCCGTGTTTAGCTGGTAGGCTCCATAAACCTCGACTAATTATTTTTACATTCTACATCTTCTCATTACAACATGTTTGCCTGAACCTCTGTGCCATGCTGTTCACAGCAAGTTTTGTGAAACATATCAGATCATCAGCAGTTTTGCTTTTCTAAGTTGTGGAAAATATAAAACCTGGCAATTCTTTCTCAGTTTGCTTTCTAACACCTGGTATCTTGACTTTGCTTATGTGAGCTTTATCTTAGCCCATTTAATTAGTCTTCTGTTTGTATGCTGTAGCTGACAAATTAGGTGTAATAAAAATATTTATTATAACTGCCCCTTTACCCTGGTTCTGTATGTGCCCGGGTACGGGGTTTCTGTGCACACAGAAGCTCCCAGTAACCCCTGATTGATGCACCAGGTTCTGTTTCAATGGGGGAAGAACCCAAGGAAAAATTTCAGATTTTCAGAGGGATTTCTGCCTGGGACAGAGGAGAGAAAGGACACACCGTCCTCTTCTCTGGTCTTGACAAATCCCATCTTGTTCCACTCATGTGCATTCAAAATATATCAGTAATTTGGTTCTCTAATCTGAGCACTTCATCCCCCTGGCAGCACTCTGCCATTAGCTCCTCTTCGTGTCGGAGCAAACATAAGCTACTTGTTCTCATTTTCATGACCTCTCCTCACTCGGTTATCTCTCAATTCATTACTGGGATGTTGGCTTCATGGCCCAATAACACCAGTACGCATTGCTCATCTCTGGGCTTCCAGCAGAGCTGCAGGCTGCGGCTCTCCTCCGCTGTGGGCAGAGCTCCCCCAGCTGTGCAGCCCCTCCATTGCTCCCCTCCGCACTGAGGCTGGGCTTTGCTGACACCCTGTAGAGACCAACAGCCTGGCACGGGCACATCCGCTTACCCTGTGATTTGTCTGGCTGTATTTGTCCTTCGTGTGATCAAAGGCGTAAAATCCTCAAGCTCAGTGAACAACTAGTGCCTGAAAGACTGAGAGGCGCACAGTGCCAGGGGACAAATATTAGAAAAAAAAAATCAATTCTTCTGTTCATGTACATGTCTGTTAATATACTGCATGCAAAAAATGTCCAGTTTTTCTCTCCCTTTGTCTGGGCTTTGGCTGTACCTTTATACGGCAGGGAAATCTCTACCTCTGCAGCACAAGTCTGTCTCTACTAACTGGCTTCTGCCACACACAGCTTGGGTTTTTTTTGTTCTTTCATTTACTAACTTAATGAGCTGGGAAATCATTCCTGTGCTCTTCATGCAACTAGATAAGAAAGTGATTCTTTTGAAATTAGTTAATGCATCTATTTAAGTGTTTTTTAACATGTTACCATTAATCAGTTACCATTGTGGGAGTTGGTAAAACTGCTCTGTGGAGCTAAGTGTTATCTATTGGTATCAGGTTAAACTGCTGGTTCTTTCCGCTCAGCCATTTATTGTCATGTTAGCCTGACATGCTGTCACATGGTTATTATGGTGGAATATGTTGTAATTTTTCCTTATGCCAAATTCCCATTGTTTGCTGCAAAATTTTGGAATAAATTAGGTGAGTATATAACTTCTGTATGGAAATGTCTGCATTGGACCCATGGGCCAGTAAGTATATGGGGAGATTAGAGTTTGAATTGCTCCTAACGGAGTTTGAGTTGTTCCTAAAAGAGAGCAACAATGGACAATATCATATGCTCCATTGAATTATTTTCTTCATTAAGATAAATAGTGGTTTGAGACTGTAGGTAATAGAGCAGTTTTGATTTATTTTAGTTTTAATTCATATTTTACTGTTCCATTCTTGCCTGGTGACGTGGAACATCCTGCTCTGTTCTCTTGTTACTTCCATTATTATCCTTCCAAGAAGGAAGCCTGAAAAGGCACAGCAGAAGTGGCAACAACGGACAAAAACCAAAGAGACCTGCTTCTAATGTCAGGCATAGAGCAGCGCATGAGCTTGTCCTCAACCCCTCGTCCAAGTGCATGATGAACATATGATGGTCCCACGTAGAGCAAATGTCAAAAAAAAAAAGTTCTTGAATGTCTTCTTATTTCCTTGGGATTTACTCAATTGCATTTCTGTTTATGCCCTATGTGACGTGTGAACACAGATTGAGTTGCTGCCTGTGCAAGTGCTACTTTTCTCTGAGAGACTCAAAGACAGGAAAATCTGCACATACCTTTGCTTTTTAAAACACTGTGATTTCCAAACCTACACTTTGCTGACAGAGTAGTAACTTTGAATATATTAATTACCTTTCTAGCTATTGATAAACTATCAGAATGTGCTTTGGGCTGGATTGGGTTCCAGGAAGGTCATAAGATTTGTTATAAAATAAAAGACAATTTTTACATCCTAATATCTGAAAGTGCATTATGCCAGAAACCTTGTCACTGATTTCAGTGGGTTGACTTGCCTGGCTTGCATGAAGGTGGCTTTATCTTAAGCTTCATTGTCTGTACACTTCAGTAGAGTTTAAAAAAATAAAAGTCTGAAAGAAGACAAAGAATTAAATAGTTGTGTCATTAAGCCTTCAACATTTGCAAACAGGGCTTTGGCACAGTTTGATTTCCCAGTGGGAAGTACTTTGGTTTGGTCACTTAGTTACATATTAAACTTCTCACAAAGCTTTTTTCTGCATTTCTCCTTTTATTAACTACTGTCACAGAAACTGTATTTAGTGCTTTCTCTCTTTTCCCATCCTATAGCCCTGCAACATCCAAATTAAGTAAGAGGAAAGGGCAGTGATTTAATTATGAAACTGGAAAAAAAAGTGCAGAACTTCCTTCTAACACACCTAGAGTAATTTTCATGGCATAAGATGAAAATATACTGCATCTGCCACTATATTTAGAAGTAAGTGAACCTTTTCAGCTTAGGGAACCTTTTCGGCTTAGCTCTGCAATCATTTTCATTGGAGATAATCTATCATCTGAAAACCTTGCAAGTGGAAATTAGTACACAGTAACCCACCCACAGTCGAAAGTAGCTCTTCAGCTTTTATAGCTATGCTGAACAGGCTTCTGTGTGGCAATAATAAGGCTTTAACTGTTTCTGTGATGAGAATCAATGGGTTTACCTTTGCTACAGTGTCTACCCACAATTTTTTTCATTCAGACAATTAAGCACCGATTTTCTGGGACAAAAGTGTAGATAAAAGAATTAGCTCATGCTTCAGTGAATCTTCCTTAATAAATGCAGCTGGGATCTGCAAGGGATGTGACAGGCAAAGTGCTGACAGAGGCTTCACATAGTGGTAGCTATTGCTTTTGCCTTTTCAAGTTCAGTTGGAACCAAGTCCCATCATAAGGGGACTCAAGTTAATGGTGTAACTCTCTTATTGTGAGATTTCCAACAGAAAAAAAATATTACTACATTAGCTTTACTGTACTGAAGACCTACAGGTGAGGTGGGATGATTCTGGTGAAGGTGATGCCTTTCTGGACTTGCATCAAGCTGGTTAATTCCTGCCCAGGACTTGGTACTGCACTGGTTGCTGCAGTTTTTGCCAGGCTGGATGTCCACAGGCATGTGTGGGCCATCCGTGCCACGGGCTCGAGTTCTATCAAGATGGACATTGCTGGTCTCTTGGGTGGGATTTCCCAACAATCTCTCCAGGGACATGGGGATGGGGGGGCACAGGCTGCAGCCTTATAGTGAAGTCAAGTACCTAGGAGAACAAACCAAGTTTGCACATTTATTATATTTTGTTCCTCTTTCACAGCAGCCAAACAGCTTTGAAGCATCCGATGTTAATGTTGTAGCCGTTCGCACTACTCCCAGATACCCCCGTTCACTCACTGCGCAGTAAATCGTGCTGCAGCAGAGCTTTTGGAGAGGCATCGGCTGCTGCTCCTCGGAGAGCAGCCAGGAGCTGAGGTACAGGGATGCCTCAGCAGGAGCATTTTCTCTGCATGCACAACTAACCTGTTATCTGCTTTGAAAAAGTAATGACTTAACTGTCTCAGCATTAGATCTGAAAGAAATAAGTCCAAAAATGCTACTACATGGTGTTTCCTTTCATTAATGAGACATGCCTCTAATATGGCCTTTAAATGGGTTGTGTGTGAGACAAGTTAATTTTATATAGGAATGACATAATATTTCTTGGTGGGCTTTACTTTGCTATGATGCTGCAGCCCATGTCCATGTTTACTTGCTTACTTCCAGAGGAGGGATCGTGGCCACCAGCAGCAGAACCTTCTGCAGCCCACAGCAGCTGCTGAGTAACTTCCCTTCCTACAGGAGAGGTAAGGTAATAGCTCTGCAGCATCACCCTGTAAGTTTAATAAAGAGATTTTACAGTTTTTATACTGTGATCTACAGGAAACAGAAAAAATCATACACATAATAAGTATAGAAATATTATATACTAGATATTTTAATTAAAATTTTTATTTATTATATTTTAGTTCATTTGAAATGTTGAGAATAGCTCTAGGTTTAATGCAAGACAGATTTTCTTTATCTACATATTCAAAGGAAAAGGTATGTGGTTTTAACATTTTAAATGCCTTTATGTCAAGTATAAACTGGAATCCTAGATTTTATTTCTTAATGAAACTTAATTTAGCCTAGTTAGGAAACCAATAACCATATTTCCTAATTCAGTTTATTAAAGTAATAAACACAGCTATTCCAGGAAATGAAAACATTTCTGAATATGAAATACAGAGTTCCCTGAAGAAGATATTCAAGTGTGAATGCCTGACATTTTGCAAGTAATCCTGTTCATTTTGGTATTAAAAAGAGTTCTTTATTTCTAAAGATTCTGGGTATCATCTGATCTCACGGATGTCTGTGAAAGTTCCAGATTCTTAGCATTTTTGAGAACTTGTCTGACTTTATTTGGATGTTTAATGTGAATTTAGATGTCTAATTTTTAGCAAAAAGACACTCGTGTTTGTTTGAGGACCTGATTTTTGAAGATGAACATAGTTTCAACTGCATAAAGCCTGAAACACAGGACTGGAATTGGTATTTAATAACACACTAAACTCTTCAGAGGCTACAGCATAAAAATGTCGAAGTACAACATAGTTATTAAGGGAGGCCATTAGTCAAATACAGCAAAGTGTTTGTTATTCATCATGCCTGGAGGTGTTCAAGGCCAGGCTGGATAAGGCTTTGAGCAGCCAGCTCTAGTGGGAGGTGTCCCTGCCCATAGCAGGGGGTTGGAACGTGATGAGCTTTAAGGTCCTTTCCAACCCAAACCATCCTGTGATTGTATGATCACTGAATTCCTAGAGTTTTAAGAAAGAGCAAAGTAGGAAAATACAAAAAGGGATGGTCTATTATTGTCAAACTGGAACAGGAATGTCTAGATTCTTTCTTGGCAGGCAAGGGCTCGTGCAGTTTATGTTGAAGATTTTGCTTCTTTTGTCTCTTGAGTGACAATCATGTTTTACTTGGTCTGGGATCTTGGAGCTCAAAAGGAAAGTATTAAGAAGTCCAGGGCTGGGGCCAGGGGAGCTCTGCAGCCCCAGCTGGCAGAGGTTTGTGGAAAAGCCTGAAGGAACTGACCTTTCCCAGATCCCAAGAGTGGCGTCTGAAGGGGGATTTAGCTCTATATTGGTTTTTTGAGACATATTTTCTCTACAGTGCTTTTGTTAAAAATAAATACTATTTTAAAGAGGCTGTTTGGCTGCAGGTTATCCCAGAGGGAAGAGAAGTACAGGGATGGACCATAGACTTTTGGCCTCAGGTAGCAGAGCAGGGACCGAGAAGAAGGATGGTTTCAGACACTGCAGACGCTTTGCACCAAGTGAGCGCTTGAGACCTGGGCCCAGGAGAGAGATAAACTTCCTGACATAAATTGTAAATCCCCATTTATGCTGTAAAACTTAGATCTTTAAATCGTAAGAAGAAAGGTTATAACTCAGCAAGACTTTTTTTCACCTATGAAAATGTTCGGAAACATTAGCAGCTCTAAGAACCTTTCTTATAAATCAACACACTGATAATAGGGATACATCACACAGATACAGAGATACCAAGACACTTTTATGGATAGAGTTTTGAGCATTGATTCCAAATTAGCTAATACTTGATATTCCCACCATTCTTTTAGTCTTTCTCTCTTTCCAGTGATTCAGTCATCTTGGTTGATGAAGTTGCCCTTTCTTCCTTTATAGGCACTTAACATAATTATGAAAAAATACTAAATTGTAATTGAAAGTAGGATACATAAGGATGAATTCCATGGTTACTGAAAAAGTTTGCTAAATCTTGGCATTCAGCAGAGGTCACTTTCATTTACTGTTTAATATTTTGAGAGAATTGCAGAAGATGAGAGAGACGTGAGGTTTCCCATGAAAGCCACATCCTCTGCTCTGGAGCCTTCCCTGCACTGTTCCAGGTGGTTGATCTTTCACTTCTTGTCTCAAGAACCTGACTGGGCTTGACAACCTCCCGTTCCCCAGGACCTACAGGAGCTGCAGTTAATTAACCTTTTATTTTTTCAAAGGTAATTACTCTGATTTGCAATTAAGGATTTTTTTTTTTTTTGGACACTCATGGCCCGTCACACCCATCAATTTAGAAGGAAGTTCTGAGCTCCCTGTTTCTCTGTGTCTTGGATACCTCTATTGCTTCCTGGTATGATTCTCTAAGAATGTTGGTTGGTTTCCCTTACAGAATAGAGGAGGAAAAGGGAGGGAGCGGCTCTTGACGTCAGGCAGCCACATATGCACTGGACTGGAAATGCTGGGCAGTATGAGAAGCCTTTTCCGTCTGCACTGAGCAAAAAAAAATATTCATCAGAGCTATGGAGAGGACGATACAAGGAGACTACCAGTTATTTCCAGAGCCCAGTTACAAACTGATACATGTTTAGTAGTAATATTTAGAATTTCAGCAACTTTCTGTTGCCTTCCAGGCAGAACAGCTCAGTTGAGTGTGCTTAAGAGGAACACTCGGAGTAAAATGAGAGCAGAGGCAGTCACGAGAACCAGCCACTTGGAGAAACGCTTCTGAGATAGCTCCCATGAAAAATTATCACTTATCAGCAGCTGCTGAATGACACAGCACCACTGCCAAAGCACTAGCCTGCAGCACCTGCGCTCTGCGTTTTGCTTTTTTTTTTTGGCAGTGGGTTGGGAAGCATCGCGCCTGTTCCTGCAGCTCCCCAAAGCAGCAGCTCCCTGTATCGGCTCCTCAATGCAGGGAGGGGATGCACTGCTCCCAGGAGCGCTGCTTTCTCTTTGATTGCATTAACCACAGAATATCATCTGGATCCGTTATTTTGTAATCTGTGATCTATCTGTGTGCTGAGCTTTGGCTTTTAGTCCAGAAACTTTTCAAAACCGTACAGTAAGGTTATTGCTTGTTTGTATTTGAGTGCAGCGTTTACTGCACTTTGTGTTCTAAGAAACAGCATTAATATGCTGTAGTACATTTGAATAAAAGTGTTTTATTTCCTGCTGGAATTTCATGCTGCTTGAGAATTTATGAATTGGATTTCCAAGGGATAGTACTAAGCTCAAAGCAATTTTCAAAGGGGCAGGCAGAAAGTCATTAACAACACTTTGAAAATAAATTCTTCCTGTTCTGCATCAGTGAGATTTGTGATCCCCTTTACATATATTTTATTATGATTATTCACTGGTTATCTTTTTGGCACTATTAAAGTAATCTGGAAAAATATATTGTATATTATGAATACCACTTTTGTTATACCAGCCTCCTAAGCAGGAAGTCAGGAACACTGAAAGAGAAGTGGGAAAAGATCTCCTGGGCTGGCATATCCTGTCTCCTGCTGGCACATCACATCGTATAATTCCTTTCATAAATACAAGTAATCTAAAATTCTATGTTCTGTTGAATTTGAAAGGAAAATATTATCGTAGTGTGTCTAAAGATGATTAAAATAAGCCAATAATAAATTTAATAATTGTGAAGTATAGTAGATAACATGAAGATTTTATCCCTACAGTTGCCTTATTTTGATGTTTGGGGAAGAAGAGGTGGTTTTGTTCTGTTTAGTTGTTTCCCTGAGTGGGTTTTGCTGAAGAAATTGAAGTAACTTGGATGATTTTCTCTTCCACAGCCTCACACAAGAGCAAGGTTGTAACAACAAGGTGTCAGTGCGTATTATGGAGGAGCAGTCAGGTGCTTGGATGCTATTAAAAATCATGGCATATGGATCTTTAACTCTTCTTTGCGGCAGTTGGTCCAAGTCTCCTGCAGACACAGGTTGGGAAGGTTGTACCTTTGCCCTGATCTCCCAAACTGCCTGCAGCCCACACTGTGCACCCCATTCATCACAGGAGGAGCCAGCTGGTGCCCCACTGGTCTCTCCTGGGGAACTTGCAAGGAAAACATTGCCATAGCTTTGCAGGTTTCACTTTTTTTTTGGTCATATGAAACTATCATTTCACTTGGAGGTACAGAACTGTTCTCAGACCTGTTGCTGCAGCTAGTGCCACAGTGTCCTCATCACCTCTGAGCAAATGAATCATTTACCATGTTGGTATTCTGGCCTCCAAACCAAAACACATGCATCTGCATTGGTGGTTTCCTTCAGCCCAGGCAGGAGCACCCTTTTGAAACACGTCTCCTGGTTGTCTCCCCTTCCTGTGCTTTGGGTTTTATCTCAAAGCACCCACATGGGCTTTCTTCTGGAAGATGTGCTCCAGGAGCATGCCAATATTCTCCAGCCACTGAGGGGTGGAGCATCCAGTGCATGGCCCTGAAATGTGTATAGTGTGATCAGCAGGTCTTCAGGACCGGTTTTCCCTGGGATCCCCTCTTCCTGAGCTGTGCTTGCCAGCACAGGTGGTACCCAGTGTGTCAGACAGTAAGAAGCCAACATGTCCTCTTGCTCCAGCAGCATCATCTTCAATCCTCATCTTAGCATACAAGTGGAATCACATTTTCTCATGATGCCTGAGAAGCAGACTTCTCACTACCGCACAGATTAAATAAGATTTGCTGTTATATATCTCATGTATGAGATTTATTTTAGGCTACAACAAGGATTTAATCTAAAAATATTTTCCAAAAAGGAGAGACAGCTGAAAAAAACCTCAAGTTAATTCCTCAGTGCCTTGCCTGCAGCATTCTCTTTCTTCCAGCAGAACCCGGTGGAATTTAACAGCATGGTGACTGAGGAGCTCTTTCAAATTACAGAGAGAGCAAAATAGTTCCTGTAATGCTTTTTCCTAGGTTGTTTCAGCTGTTTCTTTCTTTTTGGTTGAAACTGCCTCAAGTGAGAGTAATCAGCTATTCCTCTAAAGGAAAAAACAGGTGATGACAAAAATAATGAATCATGGCATTTTACTATAAAGAAATTATATACATTGAGGGAGTGACTTTTACAATGTTGTATTGCTATTTTCAACAGCAGCAAACTAATAGAATAAGAGGTTAATTTGAGTAGGTTGCTTCTAGCAAATTATCACGCAGATAGTGCCATGTCTATGTGCATGTTATCTACTTCAAGTTGAAGTCAGAAGCAACAGGCTTTAACTTTCCTATTTCTTTCCTCTTTTCTGAACCTTAATTGCAGGAGCTTATTTTTCTTATATGGAAGCACACTGCAAGCGACGCAGTTTGTTAACAAATAGGCATATTTTGCTACGGCAAAATAGAGATACTGGTTACGTTAATTATAAATTTGTTTTAGTGTGCGCAGAAGCCCAGTTGTCATTCAAGGAGACAATTTTTTAAATTCAGATTTCTCTAAACACAACTCAGGTGATTGGGTACACAACTATTGGAGCAATTTTGCTATGCTTTTTGTTCACCTATGTGTGTTTTAAGTAAATACTTTTCATGTGATTTACTCCTATGACCCAAAGGAGAAGGCCACTGTCTCAAATATTGTTGTTTTTTTCAGACTCTAGGCTGGAGGTCCTATCTTTTCCTGCATGCTTGTGGATTTTTGTATCACAGTAGAACTCAGGACCTGGATGTCATACCAATGTTTAAGAGCAACACAGAACTAACTAAAGCTGTGAGTAATCTGCAGTGTTGCCTGGTGATATTTGATATACAGCATCCAATCACAAAAACTGAAAGATTGCTATAGTGCACAAGTCTGAAAAGTGACATGATGGCTAAATTCATTGTGTAGTCACACAATGTACAGCACCATCTTTTAGCTTTTCACAAACCAGATAAATCCTTTACAAACTGTCCCAAAATAGAAACAGCAAAAGAATTCAGTGAAGTTGTCAGCAAGATTTCTTGAAAGAATTTCAATGCATTTCTCCTCCGGGAAGATGTTTCTATAGCAAATGTTTCTACAGCAAATTTCAACTTTCTACTGCCTATTAAAAATAGCTTGCAAATATGTAGATATATTTACATATAATTATAGAATTGCTTTTTTGTCAAGTTTCCCCAAAATAGCCTACAATTAAAGAAGCCATGTCTGGATAATTCAAATCCAACTGCAGAAATTCAGAAGGTTAAGAGTTACTGAAAATGTGAGTTAGATTAAAATTTTTCATGTAACATTAACTCCAGCTGCTGGTTAGCTTTTTAAAAGTAAGCTTCTAAAAAAGCAAAATGCTCAAACACACATATAAGCACATTAATAATTCTGTTGGTTTCAGTAAGGAACTAATTAAGGATGCCCAAATCTGTAATTTAACTAAATAAAGCGGTAGTGATCGTTACTGAATTAGTATTGCTTGCCAGATTTACAAATAGCTAACTGGTCACCCTCCACAAAACATGGAGCAAGACAGAAAATGCTGGGGGAAGATTAGCCCAAAATGAGGGATCCTTTTCTAGACTGCTCCAGGAAACAGTATGCAGCAAGTCATAGCTCTTAAGTGTACTTGAGGCCATAAGTACCTGAAAAAAATCCACCTGAGGCTGCAGCTTCTCAGAAGTCAAAGAGAAGTCAAATTCCTCTCTTCTTGCCTTCCCGTGATGTGGGGCACTCCATCCTGGAGGCTTCTTCCCTGGCAGGTGAAATGGTCCAGCACACCCAGGATTTTACAGCAGGGTGGGTTCAACACAGGAGTTAACTTCGCTTCAAGCCACGGTCCTTTACAAGGATTATTCTGCTAGCACTCTCCCTGTGTGCTGGCAAGCCCGTAAGTCAAAAAGTAATGGTGTGTTCGGGATGTTTTGCTCAGAGGTATTGAACTACCTGGCTTCAGAGTTTGTCAGGACCAAAGCAGCTCTTAATCGTACAGTGCAAATGCATCAGTCGTTCTTCATTAGGTACTTCTGATGTTGGAAGCACATTCGGACTCATAATGTGAAGAAACTCAGGTAAATCAAAGTGATGGAGGATTCTTAACTCATTTAAATGAAATGCAAGATAAATTTCCTTACTTGGAAGAAGAATCAAACAATTTCCTTTGGACAGCATTATGAACAGTGTTTTAAGCTCCTTTTCCAGCAGCTACCTTTTAATAGCAAAGAGTTCAACACAGTTTTCACATCCACAACTCTCTAGGATTATTCTTGAATCTCATAAAATG
Source organism: Syrrhaptes paradoxus (assembly GCA_013400615.1). Classification (NCBI taxonomy): domain Eukaryota; kingdom Metazoa; phylum Chordata; class Aves; order Pterocliformes; family Pteroclidae; genus Syrrhaptes; species Syrrhaptes paradoxus. The sequence goes on from VZTO01025526.1 coordinate 51,321, forward strand.
AGTGACAATGTTGCATTTTTACTGCTGCAGTTCTAACTTTAAACTGTTTTAATCATTTGATTATTAGCCTTGACATGAAAAATGACAGAGGGCTTTCATGGTTTAATAACTCAGGGAAGTCCTGGCTTTTGCATGAAGTTCATAAACGTGTTTTAGAATTGATATATGCTATCTTCAGATGAATGCACACCATATCCTTGAAGGATAAGGAAAAGCAGCTTAACAGAAAGATTCTCTGCAGAAATAAAATTTTGATTAGGATTGTTTATGTTATCACATCCCCAGATGCACTGCTTTTTACAGCTGATATGTTTCAGCATGATACTGAATTATTTGGGCATTCTACACTATTAGAAGACACCAGGCAAACTTCTGCCATTAGAAAAAAATGCATGCGTATAGCTATGTGTCAGCCTGTGTGTACACCCCAAACTCTAAGGCTGAAATGTTTTCCCGAGTGTGCATTTATACGCAGCCAAATTATGCAGCTTTTGTATTTCTTTGTTGAGGTTGTTACTGCTGTTGGTTCTGCAGCACAAGCAGCACGTTCATCCTAGAGGCACTTCATTTTCTGTCTCTCTCTTTGCTTTGTGACACAAGTGATTTTGTGCTGCTAACCAAATGCACGCACTCTCTGCAGCTTCTCTCTTTAAGCGTTTTTTAACAGTAAAATGCTGCTGTCGCATGCTTTGCAGTTCAGCCCCTGCTTACACTGAACTCACGACATTCAGCCCAGTTTGTGTCTTCCCTTTAGGCCCCCTAAGTTTTTCAGAATACAACTTTCTATGCTGCTTTTTATTGGCCTTATGCTGGTCATATAGTTCTCTCCTGCCTTGTGTTTAAGTTCTTTTTATATCTTGTCTTTCAAGGCTTTCTAGTGTTAAGTCGGTTGATGGTTATAGAGTTTGAATAATAAATGTAATTTGTCAGTTCAAATAAAAACTTCCATCTCTATTTTTTCACGTTACTGTTCCTTGTCTTGTAAATCTTGACTACTTAGTCTAATGATCTTGATCTTGACCACTTTGTCAACTAATGGAACGGTCAAACAGCCTCTCACTGTAATGCATTTCTGCTACAAGGAGAGCTGTGCTTTCTGATGATTTGCTTCCACTCGGTTCAATTTGTTGCAGTGAACTCTCGGTTTTTTAAAGTTTCAGTGTCACCTCCAGCACTGCAACAAGTAGTTCTGTTTCCTCCCTCTTTTTTAATACATGATGTATCAGAAAACACATCACAATGGTAAGGTACATACTGATGTTTTATTTCCTTTTTGACATACTAATAGGGACCTATTTATTTTTTTTTTTCCATGAACAACCTGACATCTTTAACCTTCATTTGCTAAAATCTTCTGTTCCCTTTTAAAGTGTGCTTGTTTTGATTCAATCTGTATTTTTAGTCTCAGCCTCTGTGTGTGTATGCATATGTTCATGTATAAATGTGTGTGTACACACAGGGGATTTCAGAGCATTGTGTTGGGGAAGTCCAAGAACAGACCAGCAAAGCTGAGTAAGGTCAGAGAACTGAACCCTTTGGGACAACTCTGCAAAGATATGGATGAAACTGGACTGACGAAGGAGGCAGTCGGTTTGCAGGCTGTCTTTTCAGAAGACCCAGGAAAAGGTAAGCTACTGTGGTGGTGACTAGCTGGGGGTCACCCTCTGACTTCGTGGCTTTCTCTCCTGACTGAAGCTAGGTTCCTCCCCAAATCCCGAACTGTTCTGTTTTCAGCTCTTTCTATGTCTTATACGTATCCTCTCTTGCATCATACACATCCTGCATTTTACACATCCTCTTAGAGGGTTCACTGCCATGGTCAGTCCACACACAAGACAATTTTCTGTCCCCTCAAGCAGGATTGTGTAATGTTTTGCAGCTTGACGTGTGCATAGACTGGGACACTGTCATATCTCACTCCATCACTGGCTGTATTGCTTTGTTTGTTTGCTAATCATCAGACCAGTGAAAAACAATAAGTTGATAGAGAAATTATTCTCTTCTGCTGTCATTTCACTCTGTTTTATCCCAGCTAAGGGAGCAAAATTGTCAGCTTACTGCTTGCAAGGGGCCATGTAGGGCTGTGATGCTTCTTAATGGAGTGCCGATAGAAAAAGCTGAGGTAGCCAACAGAGATTTTAGAGAAACTGGAGCCTGAGGGCAGTAGTGTTTATTTTCCAGCCCTAAGAAAAGACAAATCTATTATAATATGGGTTGTAAAGGTTGATTAATGTTGGTACTCTACTTTCCCCCTCTGAAATGTGCAGGAAAAGAGCCTGTGGAAGTCAATGGATGTTTTGCCACTGCCTTCCGTGACTGGGCTCCAGGTAAATGGTGATTCATGGAGCCGCTTCCATGGTAAATGTGAAAAATGAAAATGACCTATCCATTAACTTAATCATCATTCCATCCTTTCTCTAAGGCAAATAAAGTGCTAGATGGAGGCAGATGTTGTTGTAATTGAGGTCTTTTTTCTTATTTGAAGGGACCAATTTCTAAAGGTCATTGACGGAACCTGATGGAAATAAGCCTTTAAAGGGTGAATATTGATGGCTGAATAAAGTCAGTCTTCAAAAGGAAGAGTATGCAAAAAAACATAACTATTTTTTAAAAAATTAGGGATCAAATTCTTCTCTCACTCAGGGTACTATAAATCTGAAGTAATCAGAAGAAATCATTGACTTCAGTGTAAATGAGGGCACAGCCTTTCTCCCTGGAATGAGATTCAGATTTTTATCCTCACAGTGGAAAACAGAACAAAACAAAATTTGATTATGATTTTGCCACAACCCTGATAGAACTGGAAAGAAAAGATCATAGCTGTCAGGTATCCATAAGAAAGTTCTTTTTTTCTCTCCTTCTTGGACCTGCTTTGCTCTCGCAACCCACCCGCACTGTACCGGGCAGAGACGTGCCCTGATGTCCCAGCCTGGCAGAGCCACCGCTGACCCCCAGCGGTTCTCTCCATGCTGCCCTCCTGCAGTGCATCCTACCAGCAGCCCATGTGGGAAGAAAAGGGAGCTCTGCAACTCTAAATTGCCTTCTATACTAAAAACCTCAATCTTTAGCCCTTATATTCCTAGAAAACAAGCTAAATGAGTGGTGGAAGCATTGTTATCCTCATGAATGTGCAAACTAGAAGGGAGGAAGAGGATCTATCATGTTTTTTTCAATTACTTTTTAATTACTGCAGTGCCCTCTGTCTAGGCTTGCTTTAATTCTTTTCTTTAATTTTCTTCTTTTGTTCTCAGTCTTATGAAGCAGCATCAATGATCTTATATTTGTCCTGAAGAGTGCCTCTACTTCCTCTTTGCTTCTCCCAGAAAGTAGGTACTGCTATCTAGATTGTTTTAAGGTATTTTTGGAAGCTTGGAAATACATATACACACTTGGCAGGGGTGAGCTTTTGTTTCAGTACTGAGGACAAATTATATCTAAATATAATTTTTATGCTTTAAATTTATTGAAAAACACACACCCCCAAATCGGTATGGTGTTTGTTATTCAATTAACATTTTTACGTAAGAACAATTCAGCCACTGAAATAATAGTAAACTATAGTTATATACATATTTATTATATGCTTCTATTGTTTCTATTCAGCATTTAGAATACATCAATATATTTTATCTGCACAATATTCACAATTATTTATATATAAATCACATCTAGATTTATAAATATAAAAATAATATCTTTAGCAAAAACCTACGCAGATTTTAGAGCAAATGTTTATGGCTACTAGAAACTTTTGGAAGCTGTCGTTTATAATGCTTTTCTGACACAACTTTAGCTGTCATAGCACAAACAGCCCTACTAAAATTCATCTCCTTTGGACAGCTGGTATGGTGTGATATCTAGCAGATAAAAGAAATCAAGTAGTAGAACCAGGGTGGCCTAGAATACAGGAGTGAGATAAAAAAAATCACAAGTAACAGTCTACCTCTTAAGCAAAAAAAAAAAAAAAAAGGAGGTCAAATAAGTTCATTCCTCTGAGAATAACATATAGCTCAAATACGCAGCTCCTCTCCAGGCAAAAAGAAGATAAATTTACCAACATCCTGGGAGAAAAGGTATGGATCGATGATGAGAATTATGCTGCATGATAGCAAACTGTAGTACCATTGGGATGGAGGGCAGGGCAATAGAGATGTTTTGAGGAGGAAAATCAGGGAGAAGCTGTCAGGAGAAGGGATTGTCACCGTAAGGAGGAGTGACAGCTGGGAGGTTGCTGGCTACTGTTTGGCATGCCTGAGAAATGCAGAGACAAAATTAACTAGGCAGAGAGACATGCACAAAAGAACAAGATTGCTGAGGAAAAGAAATTTGTCAGGGATTAAGGAGATTTTCCAGTAAGCAAAATAAATACATATGGAGTTCAAAAAATAGATAACATCTAAAAGGTAGACATACATTGTAAGGCAGATTGCTCCCCAGATCGGACTCAGAATAACTCCTGGGGCTTTCTAAGGCAGAAAAACTAGAATTAGCTTTAACCAGGTTATGGGGACTCCTCGGAGACAAGCACAGGTAGTTGTTTTCTATAGTATTTACTACAGAACACTGTAGTAAGACTCTGCTTTGATTCTTGGAGGAACTGTATTCTGCTAGTCTTTCAAACAGTTGTAATAAACAATGCCAAGCCTTTCTATAATGCAGCAGTAGCTAGCAAAGAGCAGTTTTTTGTTAGCACTCCAGTGTTCCCCTCCCTACCATAGCATCTACACTGCGTACAACTACTAGTTCTATTTGTATTACTGTTGTGCAAGAAACTATGCAGTGCAAAAGTGATGATTATGTTGGGATTTTTTCAGGTTAAAAAGTAAAGATAAACTTAAGGTAAACCTAAAAAAATGTTCCCAAGTAACAACTCATTTGAAGAAATTAACTTTTCAGAAAAGTAAATACCATTTCAAATGTAAATAGCCTTTTGTAGCAAGGGAAAATAATAAATATTCATTACATAGTTTACAAAATAAGCTCTTTTGGAAGACCTGTAAATACCTGCAAAAGGGTGGTGGCCTTTTAGTAATCTGTACCAGATAAACCTAAACCTTTGTCCTCTCAGCCCTGTAAAAGCTAGATTTTGAAAAACATGTAGTGCCTTACAGTAGCTTTAGCCACTTCTGAATACTTGGTCATCGGTAAATATTAAGGCACATTAATGCAATCTACTAGGCTGACTTGCTGTGGTGACATTTTCAGTCCAGGCAAGGTGGGCACTGCACACTTTCCAGCAGGATTTGAGGTCTCTATCTTGCTTTTATTTTTTATCTGAAGTAATCCCTGAAATCTTTCTCCACAGTTTTGAAAAATCTGTTGAGTCAAGTTTTCCTAAAGCTACTCAGGGAATCATTTTGTGATGCTTATAAGTTTCTATTTTCTCAGCTGGGCACTAGCCGTTACCATAAAATGAGGACATTTATTTGGCTATGCCTAAGGTTTTTTTGGTTTCAACTACCATTTTCAGAATGAATACCTGCTGACAAAACTGACCAACTTCTGCAAAAGGGTTCATAAGTATCCCCCATTTACTACACTTGGCCAAGTTTTCACACAGAATGCACTTTCACAATTCATAAGAAATCTGATTTTGATTATTAAAAGTGATTTTTACCCATTTCTGTGGGGAATTTTTTCTGTTTTGTAGCTGGTGATGTGTATTTCAATCTTGCCTGGAGTCTGACAAATACAAGAGTCAAAACGTAACAGAAAATTAGATTCAAGGATAGATTTAGCAGCATCGTAATTTTAATCTGGTCATGGTTTAAGACTTGCCATTGCTTCAAAAAACTAAGCAATGTTTGATTGATATTTCTGCCCAAATGAGATAGCTTTTTAGACATGATTTTGGTATGCAATCACCTAAATTGGAACTGAATTCACTCAGCATACTGTTAATGCAACAGTTAGTAGACAAGCAAGGAGCAGCAGCTGGCAAACATTAGTTCATTTAGTACTCTACTAAAATTATTTTTCAGGCACCTGTAAATATTGGCAATATGATTTTGCTACAATTCTGAATATTTCTGTTGGAATTAAGACAGCTCAGCCTACACATACGACTTGGGACAGAAGTGCCTGTGTTATCACTCAAGTGGTATCTGCAATTTGAACAGACTTAGTATCCCTAAAGCCTATGAAGCATGGCTTGTCTTTATTGTTATTATCAGGCTTTATTACTGGACATTTTCCACTGACGCTTTTATATAAATGCAAATCGAAAAATGTGAAATGTTTAACCTTCTATTCAAGCCTCATAATTCACTTAGTGTGTGCTAAAATCCAAAGAGTTGTCCATTACATCCTCAACTCTTCCAAATTTCCCTGCCTGTCCTTCACACCTAAGCCATCTGTTTGTCATTTCTTGGCGCTCCCCATACCTCTTTCAAAAATGAACCATCTGCTCAGAGCCTGTAAACTTCTATATACAATACATACTCTTTTATCTACTTTACAACTCTTTGCATATGTCAAAATTTTAATTACATAGTCACATATTAGGATGTCATCAGCTCAAGGGGCTTTTTCTAACAACAGTGTCTGTGATGGACTGGAAGGCATTTAAAATGTGTTTTATGGCTCACTGATACATGGTATTTATGGAGAGTGCAACAAATTTTGAAGTGAAGAAGCAGATGATGCATGAAGTCAATAATTGTTCCAAGACACCTCCAAGTGATTGATGTCTACATAATTCCATAAATGCTTTATTAAAATACAATAACAATATTAATTTATATGAAAATTCACTTTGGCTAACAGCTAATGCATTTAAATTTCATATAATCTAATGTAGTCCTAGCTCCTGTTAGGTTGGGGAAAACAATAGGTTTCTTTCTAGAAATCTACTAGATACCTCAGACCTCATAAAATCGAAGAAGATATGAATGATTTTATAACTGCTGCAAATATAATTAAAATATCCACCTCTCAAAGAAGGAGGGCAAAACTGATCTTGCTAAATGAAAAACAGCTAAGGAAATTAAAAAGTACTGGTTGTATTACAAGTACTGCACACATATACATAAAACACACACACAAAGCATTTCCTCATGCCACTTGGATGGGAGTTTCATCTGCACAGTTGAGACACATTTCCATACAAATTCCTGAGGAATGTTCTCTTTTCTTTCAGGATGAGTTTGTTTAGTTGTTACCATTTTAGGACACCACCTATTTTGGATGGTGATCAAGAGTGGAGTTTTAATAAGAGGAGGTGTTAGAGGAGAAAGAATCAGCAGGTCTCTTGCCACATGGTCCACAAAATGAAAGAAAGTGGAATTAGAGTGTTAGCAGAATGAGATTCCCTTTTGCTGGACTTCAAGGGCTTTGCCTGCATCTATCATTTCTGTTCCTTAAGGTGTGAACGTTGGTCAACTTGTCTGGAAAAAGGAAGTATATACCAGCAATGATACCTAGTAATATGCGGGAAGGACATTGGTAGGGAAGTGTTGTTATCTTTGGCTTTGAAAACAAAACCAATCTGGAGAGAGACACAAAGGTGTAACAAGACGAAAGGCTCCCACTAAAGCATGAGTGAGATGAGGCTAGTTGCACCAGGGCTGATCCTGAACTGAAGGGGTTCATTTGCAATGTCTGCAATTGGCTTTTCACACAACAAAGATGTGCTATAGAAACCTTTGCTTCCCCATCTGCTTGCAGGGAGGGCAGAGAGTTACACAGGAGTCCTACAGAGTAGATCCCAATCCAAACACCCTTAGGTACAGAAACACTTGCCAGTGTCTAAATGAAAAACCTTTGAAATGCCTTAATTTACTGTAAGTACAATTCTAGGAATCAGAAGCTGAAATTCAGCTGCTTAGGGCAACTCTGTCTCAAATCAAGCACAGAATCACTGCAAACCACTTGGCAGGGTGTTGAGCTGTGAATGTATCGCAGGTGGCCGCTCCATGCAGACATACATACGCATGTGTTTGAAGACAAGCATGGTGGAAAGCAGGAGATAACTTTTCCACAAATACAACAGACACGATACTAGAAGTAAGCCATTTCCCAAATAAACCCGATTCAGAGAATAAATAATCCCATCTTTAGAGCTCCACAGCTGATTGCTAGACGATTGCTACATACAGCTGTTAGCACCACAAACTATTTTCAGGACAGCTGGGAGAAGGGATCCTGGAGAGGGAGAGTCAACTATCCCATCAGAAAGTGCATCTCTCCCCTTTCCATTTTTTCCCTTGGCACTTCGTTATGCTCGAAGACTTTCTGTGGTGTCATACACCCCACTGTTCCTGAGAGCAGTGGTAGCTTTGTTGCAAGGCAGTGAGATAAATCAAGCATTTTGATACTTCTGTGCCTCTATCTAGTTCTGTACACAAAGTGATGTATTTTTTTGTGAAATTTTATTAGCTTGACTAGAGTGAGCAGCTGTCCTAAGTCTAAAATTACAGAGAATATTGGAGCAACTCCAAAAGAGCTATTCTAGGCATGCAAATGGACGAGACAATCCCACCTTTTTTTTTTTTTTTTGTAATTCATTAAGGTAAATAGCTACAGTGTGGAGTAACTTGAAAGGAGCCCCTTCCCTTTTAAGTATGCCTCTTTTTTAATAGTGTAGCTTTTGAAATCACAATCATAACACTGACAGAAATTTTAATATCTCCACCTAATGCTATTGTCTACATACCTGCAGTGGCAGCTTCTTTATAGGAATCCAAGTTCTTTGTAATAATTTAAAAAAAGTATTTAAAAGATGGGCTACCATAGTCCCTCAAATGAATTATTTTCTGCTTTCTAACTAGGGTTGCACAAATTAACAAGAAATTTAAGTCCTCTTCAGGCATTGTGATTCCTCTTCTCCACCAACAGTGGGGATGATACTCATGCAGATCAATACTACCTGATTCAATACCCTATCTTCAGTGGCTTTTAAATCCTCAAATTTAATCATGCAGCCTCAATGATCAGCAACATTGTTTTGGAGAAATTTAGATTTTTTTAAAAAATGCATTCATTTTGGAAACAGTTTTAAGGAACAAGACAACATATTTTGTACATAAAAGTTCTTATAAATTTTCAGCTGAAATACTGTAATGTTTCTGTGGTTTAAATGAGTGACTTGGAATGCCTTTCTGTTCTTCGTGAGTTGATTAAAAAAAAGTAGGCAACAAAATGAATTTCTTTCAATATGGAATTGTCTAAGTTACAGAATCAAACAGAAAAAACTTATTAGATAATAACTCTTCCTGTGGTGTCAACATCAGTTACCTCGGTGCTTTTTGTACTGTTTCTATACTGGCAAAACAGGACTTTAGAAGTGATTGATCCATATTTTCTCACCAAGTATGATCTTCTGTGATATATTTGTTCTCTTTTTACTGTGTATATACAATGAATTCATACATATTTTATGAAAACCTTTCACCAAAAGCTCTTGAAATCCTATAAAAATGTCCATTTGTTGGTTTTTTTTGAGAGTCAGGAAGATTGATATTTGGAAAAATGATGGACTTTGAAAATAACTGTGGATTCTCTGACTGCTTCACTAATGCACGCTGCTGTAAAACCAGAGTAGGTGGAAAATGCAATCTGCAGGGAAGGAAAGGTGGAGGCACATCCTGAAGCTCTGTGGCACTGACCATGACCTCTCAGCGAGGCACCCCCATTGCTGGAGGTGTCTCCTCCTCTACCAACCTGCCAAGCCCGGATGAGGGAATGCATCAGCACCATCTGCCTAAGAACAAAGAATAAATCTGTGCTTTAAAAGTGTCTGTCTCTTGCTTTCTTGACTATTCCTGTCATCATTTAGTAATGTTCCTGCTTTCCAGCACTCTGTGATCAGAGGGAGATGCTTGCACCATTTGTTAGTAATGTTTTTCCATCCATTCTAGTTGCCACAATAGCCCCATCATCCACAGGCTTGAAGCATGAACAATTAGATCATGATTTGCCTGAAGCATGTACCAGACAGCACAAAAATCCAGCTGTGTGAACAAAGTAAAGAATAATCTTTGAGAGTGAATGCTGTTTGCAATCTTACAATTTGCAGACTAAAAATTAAATGACTATTTTTATCCTCCCTTTTCTGCCAGACACTAACTAAATTTGTCAAAGTAAGCATGCTTAGGATTAAAGTTTTATTGATTTTTTTTTTTTTTAAGGCAAACTTAAAACATGGCACATAAAGTTTTTGTAGCTGCATTAGACTCCAGAAGACTTCCTGGCCCAGATTCCAACTTCTGCCACCTCCAGTTTGCCTGCCCAGAGCTCCTGATCCCAATCATGCTGACAGTCTTCAACCCACTGCAGCTACCTGGCTCACAGCTTGGTTGGGGCCACAAATTTTAGTGCAGAGGGGTCTTAAAGGAAGGGAAAGTGAGAGACATAGAGCCTGAGAGAAATATCTGTGCTCAAGAAGAATATTGCCCAGTGGTGGGCATCGCCCGCACGTTACTGGGGGTGATCATCAGCCTGGGAGCAGGTCACAGTCGTAAAGGCAAGTTGGTTCATTCAGCATTCAGTCTGAGAGGCTTCTGCCAGGTTATTTTAAGCTGCATTCTTGTTTTCATTCCTAGGTTTGAGGGATTACTTAAGGCCTTTTTTTATATTGAATTTCTATTAGCTTTGTCTTTCATTTCTACGAGTTGTCTTCCATTCCCTTCTTAGCATTTACCATATGCAAATCCATGTTTTTTAGATGAGAGGAAAAGCAGAAATATTGTAGGAACTACTATTTTCCCAAGTTTCCTTTATAAACTGCTTTTGGAGACAGTCGCCCACCAGCTTCTTATGAGCTTCTGTTCCCATTCTCTTGAAGATTGCCCCATGGCCTTCAGTTAACCAGACTGAATCAGCTGCAAACTTTTAACTTTTTCCAAATAGCTCATTGGTGTTCGCTTCCTGAAATGTTCCTTAGATTACCAGTAGAGGCTTAGATACCTAGTTCTGTGATGTAAATTCCATAGCTTTTGTAATATTTTAATGTACTTATAATTACATAGTGAAGGGATACAGCTTAAGCAGCAGCTTTTTGTCTGTGTTGCAGGAGTTGAAGGAGGAGGTCCTGGAGTCTTGTAGTATGTACTTCAGTGAGCACAGCTGAATTCCTGGAACTTCTGCAAGGTCAGTGAATTGTGTGGGATCTGTAGCCAAAACTGCTAAGAGGTCCAAGAGCAGCTATAGTTAAGGGAAAAATACTCAGTTTATGATGTTATTTGATAAATATAGGAGTGAGTCATTTTAATGCAATCGAGAGAGATGCACCAATTTGCGCCATCTGCTGAGATGTCAGCTCCACCTACAGAAAAGGCTATTCTGTAGCTCTTACATAAACATATTGAGTATACATCCAAACCATCAGCAGTTGCAGTAGTTGCTCTAGCTCAGGAAGATTGCATACTTACAAAGAGGTACAAACAAGAAGAAGAGGTACAAACAAGAAGAAGATTAAAGAGGACTGCAGGGGATTAGAGTCCTATACAACTTCATGTAGATGAATTTTTAGAAGAAAATAACTTGTAGAAGAAAATACTCACTGAGAAGTAGATTATTATGTAAAGTACAAAAACAGAATTTACATCTTCTTCCTGAAGCAATCAGGATTTTTCATATTTCTATTGCTAATTGAAAATAAGATAAAATAAACCACATACTCTGCCCAGCAGCATCTCCAGTCTCAAGTAGCTTAGCCTAAAAAGTGCTGAGTATCATCTGTGGTGCCAGCTATGGTGGGCAGGGTAAGGAGTTTCCCATAAAATGTTCCCCATTTCAATTAAAAATTCTGCATTTACCTCTTAGTTTATCTAAAACTGAAGAAGGCTGCTCTCTCTTGCAGTCAAAACATGTCATATACATATTTTCACACAGCAAGCAGTAGAGGCTTCAAAGCCTATCTTAGAGGGTGTTTGATTTCCTGGCTGCCTTATTTGTTTACAACAATGCTCTTAAAATTGTCTTTACCATCTGTGTGGTTTCTAGTTGTTTGAATGAGAATGAGATATTAAAATGCCATCCAGATGTCTAGATGCATATCAGCATTAACATATCATGCAAATTGTCAAAAGGATAGGTTTTTTTCTTCTTAAACAAAACAATATTTTTAGATGGAATGGAAAGAAGCAAATTTGTGAAGGATGACAAGCAAAAAAAATATACTGAGCATATTCAGCTGAACTTTCCAATCACTTTTTATGAAAGGGTTAGGTACAAAGTGCCCTTTGTTGTTTTTACTGTAAATCTATAAACGGATACTCACTGAGAAGTCATCCCTAATTGGATGAAATCATAATCCTAGAAAAAAAAAATCCACAAAAACAATGAAGCACTACTAAGCCTGAAGATCTCATAAAATGAATTCAACAAAGTGAAATATAAAAGTTGCCTCTGTGCATCTATCTCATGAGAAAGGGTCTTCATGAGCAATAATAACAAATATTTTTTGGCTACTGAGCATCTAATTTAAAGAAACCTTTGGCTCTGACTCCACAGATGTTTACACTTGGACATAAATCCATGGTATCAACAGTGCAAGATCATACCTAAGCCTTCATTGCAAAAAAATAAGAGCTGGGATCAGAAAATTTTTATAAATGTCTTTAACTGAGGCTAATTTTTTCTGGGACCTTGATTCTTAAAACTGAAAATAAACGTGATGTCTCCTGAGATCTGTTGCTGTGCTATAGTCTACTCAAAAGCCGTCAATTTTGCCAATTTAAATTGTTTGTAGTGAAGCACAAAAATCATAGGTATATTACTTGGCTTCAAGCATTTTAATTAAGTGTAACCTCAAGCTGGATGTCTGGACAAAAAAATAAAAATAGTCATATAAAGCCAGTATAAGGGAAGGAGGGGTTTTACACAGTCACCCACTCTATCAGTTTTGTCTCAAGACAGCATAAACCAGACTGAAATCCTTTTTGACAGGTGTCTGCTTAACCTGTCCTTCCACTGATGGAAATTCCACAGACTTCTGCATTACTTATTCTACTCCCTATCTAGTCTTTAGAGCGATATTTTTTTTCCATAGTGTTTAACCTTGATTTCCCTTAAATTTTAATCATGGAAATTATCCTATCCCCTCCCTGATGGCAAGGAGTGCACTTTACAGCCTTCCTCCCCGCAGGGGACAGAGCTAGAGAGCCTATGCCGTGTAGGTTAGAACAGCCTTTCACTTATGTTAAAGCATTTCACCTCCCGTATTGCCCTTCTCTAGAGTAACTAAGCTCAGCTATTTCAAGCTTTCCTCATTCTTTGTGTTTTCTGCTATAGACTATTTGGCAAATTCTCCTCAGGATTCCCTTTAGTTCAGCCATTTCTTTTTAGAAATACTGGTGGGTCCAAGCCAGGCCCAAGTTCTCCAGATGCAGTCTTACTGATGACTACCCTTGAAGAATTACTTCACATTTAAAACGTGCTATTCCTGTTCATTTACCCTGATTTGGCACCTGCTTTTCTCTGTTAATGCCACTCCTACTGTCTCCCACCACAGCTCTTCTCCTGCCAAACTCTTCCCCATCCTTCTTCCCTATCCACAGTGCTGTCACCTTATCACTGAAAGGCATTGGGTTAGCTGGATACCATTTGTTCTCAAAACATTCATGTTGGTTATTTTTTTTATTGTCTTTTATCTTCTGAGTGCTTAAATAGGTTGTCTGACTATTTATTCTAGTATCTTTCTGGGCACAGAGCAGAGAATGATTGGTCTGTAATTCCTCAACATTTTTCTTTAAACATATTACCTTATTGTTATTTTTGTCTGATATCAGTGGCATATAATCTTCACAAAGAAAGGGTCTATTATGTGTATACTGAGAGCTTAATCCACGGAGAAATGCAGAAAAAAGGATGGTCTTTCAGCTGGTACTGCAGCTACTCCTGAGTGAGGATGACAGTTCCAATGTTTGGTGGATCAATGATATCACTAAAATTGGTCTTTGGTAAATAGGCTGAGAGTTTGAGTATCCTGTAGCAGACAGTAAAAACATATGCACTATGTTCCATATGTGTTATACAAGTTATAGCAGGATATACGCACAATCACATCCTGACAGGGCGAAGATCTATTTTGTATCTTTCAATTTGATGCATTTTCTGTGTTTTTGCTCTAAAACCACCGGAGACTTCTAATGCTAATTCTCAAATGCCAGTCTAATGTCACAAGAGAGTAAAAAGAAGGAAACCTAACCATAGTTTAGTTCCTTCAGTCATTAAAACAGGAATCCTAGCCTGGTTGAAAAAAAATATTGCTGTTTTGAGGATTGTGAACTATTCAGAGAATAAATCTGTTTGTGGATTATTAACTGCAAAGTAAAAGCCTATTTGCAATGAATGAACAATAGCTGCTTTTTGTACTGGTGTGTTTGGAGTGTCTGCAGCCAGAGATACCAACATTTGTAAACAATCCATCCACACAGCTTTATTTGGAGTTCCTGACAGTTATGAACTAACTGAAGAGGATAATAAATATACCACCAGATTTCTTTTTTTTAATCTGTTTTTTTCCTTTGCATGGAGGGAGTTTTAGTAACACTTTTTAAAGCAGCAGGGTTTTGTCTCCTGAACATCATGAACTGCAAAACATAGAGTTCCTCTTGGGGAGACCCTCCAAATGCTAAAGGCAGAACCTCATTTACAATGTACAGAAGCAGGGACTGAAACTCACCATATCCCAGACGTGTGCACCCCAAACTTTCACAATTCTTTCTAGCAGAAAAAGCTCTTGTGATACTGGTTTAGAAAGGAAACTATAGTAAAAACTTGCTTGGCTTGAATTCTTACAGACTATGCAATCCTCCCTGGTGGCAGTGAGTCGGTATTTACAGTGCAATATTAGCACTTATCTACAGTATAATATTATCCTAAAACTGAAATTAAAGGTAAGGTCTCTGAACTTCTGTTATGCAGATGCAGTAGAGGATTAATGTGCATTTTTACATCACAATGCATCTCCACTCCTGCTGTTTACCCTGAAAAACATTCGTGTTCCCGAAGGCCAGACTGACTGATTTACAACCATTCACATGAAAGATTTAATTCATGCTCTCACAAGCCCAAAGCATGAATGACTGATATAATATGTTCTAGGGTTTAGTTGTTCTCACTCTCCCGGCTTGCACAGTTGCTCTCACACATGGCGGTCAGCCGGGGTTTCGTGGGGGTATAAGCAGCTGCTGTATTCTCACGCTTCACATACACAAGAGTGCTTTAGTGTGAACTATTTTGACACTTTCAAGTGGCTAATTATGCACATTTAAAAGTCTCTTTCAATGCCTTACCCAAAACATATTGATCCTCAATTGACTCTTGTTGCCTTTAATGGACTGGTGGGCAGTCAGGCTCTTTCTGCCCTATTTGGTCTCTGCTGCTTACCAGAAATGCAATTTCTTTTCCAACAGAGATCTGGACACACTTTTCATTTTGTATTTTCCTGCATTACCTCAGTAGTTATTTTTCCTGCTGTTTGAACCTCATGCACAGAGACCTTCAAGGGAAATAACAGAATTGCATCAAAGGAAATAAAAGATTTGATGTAATCCTGAGACAGGTTTTAGTTAATCAGAGGCAATTTGTCTTAGAGCAGTTTGATATTTGGATATAAGTATATGGCGTTTGTATACCTGAGGTGATATTGTCTGTCCCAGAAAGCTGTAACTCCATTAATCAACTGATAGCAATAATTTTACTGACATATTAAGAAATAATTAATTTTTATTTGAGCCTTAGTCCTTCACAATGTCTTTCTTCAAGCACTTGATGACTGAGCTTGTGTTGGCCAACATATACTTAACACACTAATTTTAGCTATAAATATTTTCTTTGAAGTTATTTCTTAAATGCTTCTCTAATAGTATATGGAGAGGTAAAATTAGACTTTCTCAATTTACAGTACTACCTCTTTGTATCTAACTATCATGTGCAGATAAAATTTGCTGGTAATTTGCTTTCAAGTACTGATACGTTTTCAAAGAAATAATTTTAAATAGTTTTCTACTCAGGAACATTTCACAGTGTAAAAGTGATGAAATTAGGTTAATACATTATTTATGATGAGTGATGTGCTCAGCCCTATGCAAAAAAGAGGAACAGTTTCAACCAGTTAAATCGAAGCTCAATGAAAAGAGGTAGTACTGTAAATTNGTTCTAACAAAGATATTGCAACTAGAGAAGCAATAGAGTGCAGAATGGAAAATGAGTTCACGTTCATCCTGCAGGTACACCTCACTGGATAATTAATAGCACATCTTCCTGCCTGCGTGTAGGACTTCAGAACTGATTAACCGGCAGCTTTCACCGCTGTCCCACCAGGTAAGAAAGTATGGCAATAAAAGAGGATTCAGCTTCACAGCATCATATGAGCTTAAATTTCATTGATAGTAACAACATGAACAAGAAAATGTGAGATATGGGGAAAATATCTGAAGGGAAAAAGCATAAGAAAACAATTCTTCAAACTAAAAATAAAAAAGCATAAGAACAGCCTACCAAACAGTGTAACAAATTTCTGAACCGAGGCTGCAAGAGAAAACACTTCGATCCCACAAGAAGCAATTAGAAGATCCTGAGGAAATAGTGCATTAAAAAGATGAGTCTCCAAAGGAATGAACTGCTTTTTCCTCGTATCTTTTTTTTATTATTGTTCGTGTGGAATTCATCTAGCTGCATATTCTCTCCGCAGTGTTTGAATGTTGCTTTCCCCTTTCAGGATGATTATCCGTCCTCTGTTGTAAGGAGGTATGAATAAGCAAAAGCTTTCAAGGCGGCTGAAGAGGATGAAGTACTTTTTTATTTCTCTTTGTAGAACACAAAGCCTGTAGGAGGGAAATTGCAAAATATTGTTCTTCTGCAACATGCATTAGAGAAGCACTTGGTTTATTTACTCATATCCCACCTGAAACAACCCACAGATTCATTTAAATAAATAAGCCTGCACTGCACAGTAGGTTTTTATGTGTGGAGTGGGGTAAAGAGAGTAATAGAAAGTCTCTCGTGTGAAGAGTGGATTAGTCCATGCCTAGGTTATTTTTTTTACTTTTTCTTCTTTTCCCCCCCCACTTTTACTCCTTCCTTTGTAGAGGGGGTTTGGGCTGAAAGAGTTTGGGAATCTCATAATCCAGGGTACTTAGGCCATTGTTTTAGACATTTATCACCTTCTAGATCAGCCCAGGTGTGGTTTAAAAACATATCTTTCATTGCAGTTCTTTGGTCACAGTCACCTGGAATCTGGAAATGCCATTGTACCACTGAATCTGTTACCTTCTGTTGTGCCCATAGTGACTACTGCTCCTCCTTGGAGGTAAGTGGAGCTGTATTACACATCCAGGTTAATAGGTTTTATGATCATTCAACTCAAAGGCACACACCTGCCCTATTAATAATGCAAATATGATAGGATTGTTGAGTTATAAGTAGCTTATACACAAATACTAACCACTAATACATTCATTAAAGCTGAGTAAAATATTAATTTGCTTTGATGCTGCTGGATTGCAGAGTAATACATAGTTTTACCAAGGCCTGCTCAGATTGATTACTGTGATCCCATGCTGTGCACTGTGTTTCCACAATAGAATTGATCTTTTTCTTAGATGAAGACAAACAGCATTCTAAACCACATTCAGGGATGTTTCTGACTAGCTTGGTTAAGGAAATAAGTAATAGAAATATCCTGCTAGAGAGTTTTATCCTGTATGGGCTCTTATTCTGAAAGTATCCACTTTAAATTTGATATAACTATTTTTAATCCAAAAGAAGACTAGAATAAAAGATTCTCCATTTTCACTGTGCGCTGTAGAAGTATAGGGGGTCTACCAAAGTGGGATTATTCTCCAGTATTCTTGAAATGCTACTTCCTAAACTCATATTCCTATTCTCTTATTTGTCATGAAACTGTCAGCTTTGACTTTTCCGAACTGCACGTAAAAAAACCACCATATGATAATGTCTATACAGGCAAATAACTGTAGCTCATACTTATGACCAAGCCTTAAAATTGTAGCCCGTCTGTCATCATCCAGCCTAATAGTGGCAAAAAAATATATCTCTGTACTCACAAGAAAAGCCCAAATGGCTGAATAATGTAGTTTAAACACNAGTGTAAAAGTGATGAAATTAGGTTAATACATTATTTATGATGAGTGATGTGCTCAGCCCTATGCAAAAAAGAGGAACAGTTTCAACCAGTTAAATCGAAGCTCAATGAAAAGAGGTGAAAACATATTGTTTTCCTCATTTTTCTGTTTCATGTCAGACTGCCTTACTTACTAGACCTTAACTTTGCAACTTGTCATGGGGCAGCAGCCAATAAAAAGCTGTGCCTGAAAAGATGAGAAACATCTGGGCAATACGACTGGGAATAGTGGCGTTGCTGCCTGATCTTGTCTCCTTTTGTAGCCACAACATCTGTGTTCTTTGCTTGAGGTTTTACACAGCATGTCTTCTTCCCCCTCTAATTCCTTTTATACATAGTTCTAACAAAGATATTGCAACTAGAGAAGCAATAGAGTGCAGAATGGAAAATGAGTTCACGTTCATCCTGCAGGTACACCTCACTGGATAATTAATAGCACATCTTCCTGCCTGCGTGTAGGACTTCAGAACTGATTAACCGGCAGCTTTCACCGCTGTCCCACCAGGTAAGAAAGTATGGCAATAAAAGAGGATTCAGCTTCACAGCATCATATGAGCTTAAATTTCATTGATAGTAACAACATGAACAAGAAAATGTGAGATATGGGGAAAATATCTGAAGGGAAAAAGCATAAGAAAACAATTCTTCAAACTAAAAATAAAAAAGCATAAGAACAGCCTACCAAACAGTGTAACAAATTTCTGAACCGAGGCTGCAAGAGAAAACACTTCGATCCCACAAGAAGCAATTAGAAGATCCTGAGGAAATAGTGCATTAAAAAGATGAGTCTCCAAAGGAATGAACTGCTTTTTCCTCGTATCTTTTTTTTATTATTGTTCGTGTGGAATTCATCTAGCTGCATAATCTCTCCGCAGTGTTTGAATGTTGCTTTCCCCTTTCAGGATGATTATCCGTCCTCTGTTGTAAGGAGGTATGAATAAAAAAAAGCTTTCAAGGCGGCTGAAGAGGATGAAGTACTTTTTTATTTCTCTTTGTAGAACACAAAGCCTGTAGGAGGGAAATTGCAAAATATTGTTCTTCTGCAACATGCATTAGAGAAGCACTTGGTTTATTTACTCATATCCCACCTGAAACA